>VZQC01004974.1:955696-1003725 GCA_009823505.1 Rhizomys pruinosus
GGTGTTTCTTGTAGAGCAGCATATCGATTGATTCTATTTCCTAATCCAATCTCCCAGTCTAGAGTCTTTTTGATTGGGGGAAGTTAGAGGTCCCATTAATATTTAAGGTAGGAGCTGAATAGGTTTGTGGGTTGTTTCCTTTTGCCTTATAATCCATATGTGGTTTGGTGTTTTTCGGTGTTCTCTTCTGCGGTTTATGCTTTATGGATTCGCTGTTCTAGGGGTGCCGGGGGTTGGTTGACTCCTTTCTGCTTCTTCTGGTTCGTTTGAATTGCTTTCAAGTATTCTCTGAAGGGTTTTTTTTTTTTTTTTTTTTTGACATGTATTCTTTAATCTTTTTTATGTTATGGAAGATTTTTGTCTCTCTCCTTCAAGTATAATGTTGACATTTTTTTTGCTGGGTATGTAAGCCTGGTTGGCATCTATTGGGTCCCCCTTAACACTGGAAGGTCTTTAACTCCAGTGTTCTTCTTGCGTTCATAGTTTGTGTTGAGAAATAAGTTGTAAATTCAGATAGGTTTCCCTTTATAGGCCACTTGTTGTTTTTCTCTTGTGGCTTAAAGGATTTTATCTTTGTTTTAGGTGTCTAGCCATGGTTACTAGTGATGTGGGCATAGGACAATTTCTATTTCTGTATCTTCTTGTCTATTTGGTGTTCTAATGTGCTTCTTGTATTGGTATTTGTGGTCTGTCTTTTTTTTGTTTGGGAAAGTTGTTTCATCTCTTAATATCTGGTTGAAGATTGTGATCAATACATTACCGCATTTGGAAGTTCTTTCTCCGTCCTCTTATTCCTCTGATGTGGAGGTGATCTTTTTTTTTGTCAAGTTCCCACAGCTCCTGGTTGTTCCATTTTTGTGTATTTTTAAATTTTTCATAATCTTTCCTTGAGGATTTTAGTTGTTCTGTGTTATCTTCCAGGTCTGATATTCTTTGTTCTGCTTCCTCCATTCTGCTTCTGAGGCTTTTTCCATTCCTTTCCTCTTGAATAGATGAGTGTTTGATTTCCCTTTTCATTTCCTCTTCTGATTTCTTTAGTATTTCTACTTCTTTTTGGAGCTTCTCAATCTCTTTTTGTAGCTCTTTGGTTCGCTGGTTGGTTTCCTTATCTTTTTCAGCCTGGGATCTTTTCAGTGTTTCTACTTCCTTCCGGAGCTTGTCATTCTCTCTCTCTCTAGGTCCTTCTTGAGTTCTTCATTCTCTTTTCTTAGTTCTTTGATTTTTTCTTTATAATCTTGTAGTTCTTTAAATATGTTCCCAATTGTGATTCTGATATCTGTGTCCTGGGGCTTCCCCAGAGGGATCCCACTGCAGGAGTCTTCCATAGGGTTGGTAAAGCTTGGCAAGGGATTATCCTGCCCCTTTCCAGTGTTGTCTCTTCTTCGTGATCCTGGCATATGGGCTTAACCTTGCCTGTATTCCAATGTGAGTCCTAAATGCCTCTTCACTGTGTTGAATGCTTGCTTTGCTTGCCTCCTTCAGATGCCTTCATAATCCCAGTTGGCAGGGGAGGGGGCTCTTCAGCCTGCACCCCTGTACCTTCCGCTGGCCTCTGGAGATCTCAGATCTCCAGAGTCACACAGCCCCACCTTTAATAGGGGTTGGGAGGATAACTCCGCCCCCACAGCTACAAAAGCCAATCAAGCCAAAGACAGCTGGATTAAAGGATCAACAATCAGCCTTGCTGAGGCACCCAGTCCCTACCTGCTTTCTGCTCTTCCTTCCGCTGGCCTCAGGAGATCTCCAGAATGTAATATCTTTTCCACTTATTTTTCTGATTGAAAAATATGTCCAGAAGACATAGAGAACTCATACTTAATGACAACAAATAATCCAAACAAAGCACATATTACCTGAGCAGACAATTCTCAAAAGTAGAAACACAGTTTCCAACAAACATTAAAAAAACTCAATGTTTTTTGTTATTCAAGGAGTGCAAATCAAAACTTCCTTGAAATTTCATCTTACTTTATTCAGAATCGCTGTCCTTAAGAAAACAAATGGCAAATTCTGGAATATGGAAAAAAGAAGGTATACAACCATTGTTTGGAAGGAAAGTTACTACAGTCATTATTGAAACTAGTCCAGGAGCTTCTCAAAAACCTAATAATACAACTATCAAGTGATCTAACATTGCTGCCACTAAGTGTTATCCAAAGGAAGTGTTACAAAAATGCAAAAGTGATATCAACATGCTTACTGGGTAAATTTGCATGATACCTATGATATAAAGAACATCTGGGTACCCCACCAAGAGATAATGTAGCTAGAAAAGAGAATGAGATCCTGCTATTTCCTAGAAAATAGATGGAAATGGAAGGCAGCACTTCAAATGCAAAAAACCAGACACAGAAAGAAAACATAGATTCTTTTCTATGGTGTAGAAAGAAAAAGAAGCCAAACAAAAGAAATGAGCTGAAAGTAGAAAATGTAAATATTAGTTAATTAGAACATGAGACAGGGAGAGGAAGGACAAGCCAGAGGGAGAAAAGAGAGCAGAGCTGTAGTAAGGCTGGATTCACACGTGAGTGGAACCATCACAGTGAAAATCTACGAGTTGAACAATGAATATGTGTCCATGTTTGCAACAAAAATGAAAATAAGTGTTTTCAATGGAAAAAACGAGGAGAAAATATATAAGATATGCAATATAAGCAAAGAAATAAATGGAAATTCAGAAATCAAACACACTGTAACAGGAAGGATGATTTTAATGGCTTCGAAGTCAACTGGACATGCAGTTTGAGGAATCAAAATGTTTGAAGTTTTCTCAATATTAACTTTTCAAACTTAAATGTAAAGAGGAGAAAATAAAGTAAAAACACAGATTGGAGTATTTGAGGACTGAAATATAAGTATAGTGATATTATGTATGGTAAGTATATTAGAAGAAAATAAATGGAAGGAAAAATTGGGAAATAATTGTATGCATACTCCCATCAGTTCTGTGCAGAAAAGATCACAAACACCAAGAAAAATAAATTACAAAACCAAATCTAGACATATCACATCATATTCAGTCTGCAGGACCCAAAGATGGGGTAAAATATTTCAAAGAACCTATTGTTTTCAGTAAGGGCTTCCCTGTAGAAGAATCAGGACAATTCGAAGAGACTTTTTATGGAATGAATAATTAAATGAGTTGACAGAAACAAAAGCCATAATTAGAGTGTATAGATTACCACACTGTCTTCAAAGTGAAGGAACAAGACTTTTTCTGAAAAAAATTTCTTGCAGAAGGCTGGCAAATCCACAAATGTTCAAAGATCTTTAGGCTGAAGGGCAATGATAGAGGTCCAGTCACTGACCCCTAGTTCAAGAAAAGTTTAGAAAAGCCTTCAAAAAGGGACAAAGTCATGTTTGCCTTCTCTATTTTAATTAGTCTGGAAGACAATGAATACTACAGGGAGTCTCCAAGTGGGTTGACTATGGTAATGTGTGAGTAAAGAGGAGGAGAGGAACACAGGGGTGGAAGAAAAACTTGGAACCAACTACCTGGTAACTATCTTTCATCTAATTTATTTATAACAAAATTGAGCCAAGGATGCGCCAATGAGCATCATGTCTCTCCTCCATAAACCATTAATTACATATAAAATGTCAGAGATGGCGAGAACCCCAGCAGCCTGTCTTTCTTCTATGACAGGGGCAGACTTGTGGAGGGGAGTCTTGTGAGATTTGTGCAGATGATTATGGCTGAGTACAATGTCTATGTCATGCTCAGAGGTCAACTTTCTACACCACTTCTGTCCCTTTCCCCAGTTTTCATATGCATCCCAACCCTTCTTCCTAGATGTTCCCTGAGTCCTGGAGTGGGTGATCTAGATGTCCCTTTTATGGTTGACAATTCAACAGTCACTTATTCTAACTTCATTGGCTAGGTATAAATCTCTGTAGTCACCACCGACCATGAAAAAAAGAAGTTTCTTTGATCAAATCTGACAGAATCCCTGATCAATGGTTATAAACATAGTTATTTAGAAGGCAATGTAATGGGCACATCATGTCTGTTTAGCAAAATAACTGCAGTACATTATCCCAAAGGGCCATGATCTCCATAGCCATAGACATTTGACTAATTGAATTTACTATGGTAAAAGATATATTCTCTCCTTTGGAGCAAGCATTAAATCCAATAAAAAAGCAGCTGGTTATACACATAATAGACTTTCCAGTACTTCACCAGCGAGCCCAGCTTGCCTGACCAGTTAACACTAAGGCACACAGCACTACTGAGGACAGCTCCCTCAGCAGCCTTCATAACATTCCCACACTATAAAAGCCAATCAGCAGGGAGAAAGTTCCAGCCTCATTTCCCTATGGCCTGTGACCAAACCAGATTGTTTTCCCAAATCAGCTTTTGCTATCTAGTTTTGATGGCAGTCCCAAGGCAGTGACAATTGCCTGTATTGTTTCTGGACCCACAGTGGCCTTCCTGACCAGAAACTCACGGGGTAGTCTCTGTCCCTGACACTGGGACTTTTGTGTGATAAATGACACTTCTGGGACAAGCTTTATCTTTACACTCAGCTTTATCATATTTACACTCTAGTCAAACTATTTATATCTTTTTCAATTGACTTACAAAGGATCAGATATCCTTATGACTTTTTGTTATATATTGTTAGTTTGGGGTGACCTTCCCCCAACTCCCTCCTTCCTCCCTCACTCTGCTCACCTCTCCCCTCATTGTACTCCTGTGTCCACTTCCATCGCATGCATTCTACTGCCATCATCTGTATCCCTTGAAGAATCTTCTCTTCCTTCTCCTGGGATTCTCCTAGATTCTTGAGTTTGACACAGATTACCTTCTTCACAAATGCACATATATAAAAGTTAGAAGGTATATTTCACATATGAGATAACATAAGGTGTTTATCTTTCTGATCCTAGATTACTCACTTAATATTTTCCAGTTAAATTCCTATTCCTGGACATTTCATAATTTAATTTTTCTTTACAGGTGAATAAAATTCCACTCTGTATATTTACCACATTTCCATATCTATAGAGGACTTTGTTTATATGTCCAGGAGCGATATATCTAGGTAAAATAGAAATTCTATGTTTTGTTTATTGAGAAACCACCACGCTAATTTCCATAGTGATTGCAAGAGTTCATACTCTCACCAACAGGAAAGTAAGGTTCTCATGTCCCAAAATTAGAAATAGCATTGGTTGTCAGCAGTTCTCATGAATATAGCCATGCTACCTGGATAGAGATGTAATCTTAAAGTGGTGGTATTCAAAATTCATTTTCATTGTTTCTAATAATTTGTATATATGTAGGCATGTTGATATGAGGATAGCTGCCTATGAAAGCCAGGAGAGGTTGCTGCATTCCCCTAGGAGTGGTCTTACATGTGGTTTATGAACCTATGTGACAGGGGTGGGACGTGTGTGCTCAGAACTGAACTCAGGTGAGTCATTTCTCCAGCCCTTAAAATTAATTTTAATTTGCATTTCTGTGGTAGCTAAAGATGCTGAATATTTAAAAATATCTAGCCAGGCATGGTGGCACATGCCTTTAATCCTCGCACTCGGGAGGCAGAGGCAGGTGGATCTTTGTGAGTTCAAGGCCAGCCTGGTCTACAGAGTGAATTCCAGGACAGCTGGGGCTACAGGGAGACCCTGTCTCGAAAAGACAAAAAAATATTTATCAGTCATTTTTCTATATCTATTTATCTTATTTTCTATTTATGGCTTACTTTCATTTTTATTATAAAAATGCATACAAGAGTTTCAAAAAAGATGAATATTAGACAAGTCAGAATCAAAGTGAGTTATTAAATCCATTTCTATGTACAAATACTTAAATTCCAAAAGTGGAATATCATCCAATATGAGACACATCAAAAATAGCACTGTCTGTATGCACATGGCCCACAGAGCTCAGTCCCTGTACACACAGCCTAGAGCTGTCCAGTATGCAGATCCTGCAGAACACTGTGTGCACACTGCCCACAGAGCTCTGTCTCTTTGCACACAGCCTACAGAGCTCTACTGTTCCCTTACACTTCGCATATCCTCATAGCCCATGTAGAACTTGTCAGACCTTCTGTATGAGTTTCCTTTTTCCTGATACAGTCATGTTTAATAAAGAAAATTTAGAAACAGAAGGAATATGCATTCAAGTGGGTTTCTGTAAACAGCTTTCAATGTCTTACTCTGTCCAGTTCCACTACATATGAGAAAAATATTTGCAGCCACTTTCCAGAGAAGATAGTGAGAGACTGTAATGGTTCTTTAGTTTTGAAAAGCCATTTTATATTCTAGTCAATTATTTGAGCATAAACTCTAAAATAGCTCAAGAACCAAGTCACACTTTTAGATTCATGTTTGCTTTAAAATGCCACTCATTAAACTTGATAGGCCTTAAAATATAAACTAACAGGAATTGGTTGGAAGGAAGGTAAATAAGGAGAAAGACAGGAAAGGGGTCTGAATATGATCACAATGCATTGTATGAAATTATCAGAAATTCAGTAAAATATTTTAAATAAAAGTATTTATTGGCCATTTGCATTTCTTCTTTTAAGAATTCTCTGTTCAATTCCTTAACATATTTTTCATTAGACCTGAGCATACATTAAATGCCCATGAGTTCAACTGAAGGAAAGTGCTTAACAAATCAAATTATTAGGAAGACTCAAAGGAAAACCATGATTTGTCATTGTCTCATATCCATTACCATGGCTCCTAGCCACAAAATAAAAGATGATCAATGAGGGAAATGAAGAACAATGGAAAATCATTGTACAGTGTTGATGGAATGCAGTTGTACAGTCATTATGCAAAGTAGTATGGGGGGTCTCGTAAATATTGAAACATGGGGCTGGAGAGATGGCTCAGTGGTTAAGAGAACCAACTGCTCTTGTAGAGGACCCAGGTTCAATTCCCAGCACCAGCATGGTGGCTAAGAACCGTCTTTAACTCCAGTTCCAGGGGAATCTGATGCCCTCTTCTGACCTCCGCAGCATTGCACGACATGGGTGCACAAACCTACATGCAGACAGTACACTCATACACATAAAAAAATAAGTAAAAAATTGAAACAACTTTTATACAATACAGCAATTCCATTGATGGGGAAATATTCAACAGCAGGAAAATGGAATCAATCTTTTGAACAGAATAATTTCTTCACCTATGTATTCATTACAGCAAGATGTAGATGAACAATGCTGATTTTAAAGAACACAATTTCCTAGTCACGGCTTATGATAATGAACATTTTAGGAAAGTAAATAATAACAGAGTCATCTGGTGAAAACAAAATAAGAATTTTCCCTCTCCTTAAAAAAAGTCAGACAGCCTGGAAAAGACATGATCTTATACTGTATTACAGGAAATAACTCAAAGGGAAGGAGAGATAGTTCAGCGGTTAAGAGCAATGGCTGCTCTTGGAGAGGATGCAGGTTCAAGTCCCAGCACCACATGGTGGCTAACAACTATTTATAACTCCAGTTCCAGGGGATCCAATGCCCTCTTCTGACCCTCTGTACTCATTACACAGGTACACTTAAATACATAAAATACAAATACATTCACACACATAAAATAAAAATAATAAATAATAAATATATAAATAACTCTGAATCAGTTTTACGGGACTGCTTGTTCAATGATGGATTCAGTATCACAGTATGTACTTTACCTACAATTCCAACAACCTTTTTTGGTATTCTTAGTTCATAAACCAAGTGAATATTAAATGAATTCTTAGCAATAATAGGAATTCATCAGAAACACTATGGCAGCCACTTTTCCTTGGAAGTAATGTCCACAAGAATGTTTAACATTAAAAAAAAAAAAAAAGGCTGGTGTAGGTGTTTTGTCCCTCTGGATCTTATGTTCTTTCAGCCCCTTCTTCAGCAATGTGTATAAATTATGTTAGTATATGTAACAATAATAAGGAAAAGATGCTAGGCTTAGTGACACATGCCTTTAATCCCAGCTTTGGGAGGCAGAGGCAAATCTCTGTGAGTTCAAGGCCAGCCTGTTCTATATAGTGCGTTCCAGGCCAGCTGAATGTACAAGGAGACCCTGTCTCAAAAAAATAAAAAACAAATAAATAGACAGTAAAGAAAAAGACAAGTAATTAAGAGGAAGAAGAGGGGTAATGGGTAGGGCTGGCGGGAGATTCCAAGAGATGGAAATAATTCAAAAAACAATACTCATACATGAAATCCTCACAAATAAAAATTGAAAATAAAGGAATAAAACTGCTGCAACTATTAACAAGCATTTTAAATGGTTTATGTTTTAAATGAGTATGAATGTCCCCTGAGCCTTAAGTTTGGATGTTACATTGTAGACACTTAGGATTGAGTTCCTCAAAATCTCTAATTCTTTGAGTTTGATGAGTAGAACTTTGTAAAAAATGTATTGAGACATGATAAGGAAGCCACACCAGCAAAATAGCTACAGAATGATAAGATCTACATAAGGACAAAACCAGTTGCCAGGCCAAGGTGGATGGGTGATATTTCATCAGGTTCCACCTCAAGAAGAAGGGCTATAGGCAATGAATGAATGGGAGGGAGAGGGAATCTGCTTTCCCTGGGGGCTGACTCCTTGATAAGCCTAATCCCAAGTGAGCAGACCTAAAGGGATACAAAAGAGCACCACAGGGCTGGAGAGATAGCCTAGCGGTTAAGACCACCGACTGCTCTTGCGGAGGACCCGGGTTCGGTCCCCCAGCGCCCACATGGCGGCTAAGAGCCGTCTGTGACTCCAATTCCAGGAGAACTCCAGTTCCAGGGGAATCCAACACCCTCTTCTGACCTCCGTGGCATTGCACGACACGGGTGCACAAACAGACCTGCATGCACACAGTACATGCATACACATACAAAAAAAAAAAGAGCACCACAAAATGGATTCAATGTATACATATAAATGTAGGTACATGCATTTCATCTTTAATTTTTTGAGACAAAGTATTACATAGCTCATTCTAATCTAAAACCAGCTATGTGTCCAAGAATGATGTGGAACCTCCAATCTTGCTGCTTCTGCTTCTCCAAAGCTGGGGTCACAGGCATTTTCCATCAGTCTTTTATGTTGTCCTTACAAGGCACTCAGGTTCTGGGCATGTTATTCTGTACCTTTTTAAAAATGAAAATGAAAGAAAATAGACATTTAGTAGATCAGTCATATTTAAGAAATTAGGCCGGGGTTGTAGCTCATGTTTGTAATCAGAGCACTCAAGGGACTGAGGCAGGAGGACTACCATGACTTGTCACAGCTATATAGTGAGTACCAGCTCAGTCTGTAATATACTGGAAGACATTTTCCCAGAAAATATAACTAACAAATGACAAAAAAAGAAAGCAAAAATATATGGACTCAGTGGGCTAAAAGAGAGAGATGAAAGAGGAGAGAGAAAGAGATAGGAGAGGTGAAGTTGAATGGAATAGTGGTGGATATGGAAAGACTGGGGGGATGGAATGGAGAAGTAGTTGGTCAAATCACATATGCATGGATTAAATGGTAAAAATAACAAAAATATGTCATGTTTGTTAAATTAGGAAAAGATGCAGATGTGGGACGTTGGCCACTAGCAGACCTCATTCATGTCCCCTCTCTTGTGGTTCACATTGAATGGTTTCACCATGTTAGAGGGATAATGCTCTCAGCACCAGAGAGAAGAGAAGAGCAGAAAGCAAGATCTAGCAATGAGCAAAGCAGCCCAGAGAGGAGGAGAAGTCACAGCGCAACTCCAGATGGCGAATAGTGACAAACAGGGCAGCCCAGAGCACAAAGTTCACAAAGGTGGCTTGGCTCCACAAGATTTCTGGCATGGTCACATGCTCTTCCCTACAAGAGCTGACACTGTACAAGGCAAGATAGCCACACTCAGAACAAAGTTTTCTTTGGGTAAAACCAGAATTTCACTGCTCTTTGAGGGTTTGCAGGTGCCCAGTTCTCACAGCCCTGAAAGTCAGAAAGAACAAGGAAAGGTCTTTTCAGAAACTTCACAAGGGGTTGGAGAGATGGCTCAAAGGTTAAGAGTACTGGCTGCTCTTGCAGAGGACATGGGTTCCATTCCCAGCATCCATATGGCAGCTAACAACCGTCTGTAGCCCCAAGTTCAAGGGATCTAACACCTTCTTCTGACCTCCTTGGGCATTGCACAACATGAGTGCACTTACATATACTCCCATACCTACAAAATAAAAATAATAAAAAAAAGAAAATGTACAAAAGAGGCAAGAAATAAACATGAAATGAGTATGAAGGGGTGACTGGAGAATAATCAAGTTTTGTGGTGAAGAATTGCATAGAAAAGCGCAGTAGGAAACAGTGAGTAGATTTTTAAATTTTATATTTCTTTTTTTTAATTTTTTTAAAAATTTTTCTATGTGTATGAATGTACTGTCTTCATGTAGGTTTGTGCACCCGTGTCGTGCAGTGCTGCGGGAGTCAGAAGAGGATCTTGGATTCCCCTGGAACTGGAGTTCTCCTGGAATTGGAGTTACAAATGGTTCTTAGCTGCCATGTGGGTGCTGGGGATCGAATCTGGGTCCTCTGCAAGAGCAGTCGGTGCTCTTAACCGCTAGGCTATCTCTCCAGCCCCAAATTTTATATTTCTTACATTTATTTATTGATGGGAGCTCTGTGTCATGTGCATGCATGGAACTCAAAAGACAACTTGTTGCTGTTGCCTTTCACTACATATGTGGGTTCCATGACACGTCATCTAGCACATCAGCAGGCACCTTTACACACTGAATCATCTCAGAGCCCATAATTTATTTCATTAATAGTACATATTAGAGCTAGATTTTTCCCTTTAACTCTAAATAAGTAAAAATGGCCAATTCTTGCTTATATAGACTCTAATAACTGCAAACGAGAATGGTAAAGTGATGGGAACTCTTCCAATTGAACTATATGAAGAAAAAACCTTGAACATTTGACTTCATTGCAAATACTTTAGCCAGGAATTTACATCTCATTTTAATTTTTTTAAATTTTATGTGTATGAGTGTTATGCTTGCATGTAAATAAATGGACCTGTGCCATGCAATACTCACAGAAGTCAGAAGACAGCATCAGATAACCTGAAACTGGCATTAAGGATGGTTGTAAGCTGCCATCTGGGTTCTGGGATTTGAACTGGGGTCTTTTACAACATCTCCAGAGAAAGTAGACTGTTTTGCTTCTTTCCCACTTGTGCCCCTTTTCTAAAGCCTAGGGAACAATCTGCGGAAGAGGGGACGTGGTAGAATGTAAGGGCTGTGATTAGGGTGAATTGTGAAACTACAGCAATGTAGACTGGACTCTTATTTGATCAATGTGCTTGTACATACAAGCCCCTCAAGCTGGACAATGGGGACCTTGGGCTGTATAAGTTTGGGCATAGATGCTTGCAAATTGGTTTTACATGAAGGATGCTTGTA
Organism: Rhizomys pruinosus; assembly: GCA_009823505.1. Lineage (NCBI taxonomy): Eukaryota > Metazoa > Chordata > Mammalia > Rodentia > Spalacidae > Rhizomys > Rhizomys pruinosus. Next base: position 967,105 of record VZQC01004974.1, read on the forward strand.
TTCATTACTTATTACTTATTATTAAAATAAATAAATAAATAAAAAAGAATGACAAGTGATCTCACCTGCTAAGCCATCTCTCTAAGCCCTCACATCTCATTTATATTTAAAACACAAGTATATGTCTACTACAAGAACCCAGTCAATTCTCAAAACTGATATGTATGTATGTATGTATGTATGTATGTATGTATGTACATATATATGATTTTTCCATGTTATCATGGAAAATTCACTGGAATATATCTTTCTGATACACCATTAAGGTTTTTCTTAAATTCCTTTATGTTCCAACTGTACACTTTGCCCTTATAAGAACTGGATTTTTTAAAAACTGGATTCCAATTTTTAATCCATTGTGCTTGGAATGTAACAACTTTTAGTCCACTTACCATTTTACTAAAATGCTTAAGATTTGGATGCAAATGTAAATTTTTGTATAACCTTTGATTAAAGATGCAGCATTGAAAAAGATCCAGTTTGTAAAAGCTTTTCATCTTAACTAGCTCGTTTTCTAGTCTTATACTTACAACTTCTTCATAGTAAAGCAAACAGCAGACTGCAGAGACAGTGGGTAGAATGAGAGCACAGCTTTGCCAGCCATATATCTACATGAAGACCTAAAAAAGTTCAGCAGCAGAGCCCATGAAAGGATCCAACTAATACAGATACAAGTGAAATGGACAGACACCTCTCAAAATAGCAAGCTAAAATTTTTCAACATTCCCAACTATCAGGGAAATGCATGTAATAAGTACATAAAGATTCCATATTACTCATCTCAGATTGGCTACCATTAAAAACCAAGAGCAACAATAAATGCTGGAGAGGATGTTGGGAAAACCTGATCCTTTATACACTAATTGTAGAAGAGTAAACCAGTACAACCACTGTGAAAAACAGATGGAGATTCTTCAAAATATCACAAATTTAGACCTAGTGATCAAGTTCTTGACTCACAAAGCTCTAGGTTCAATCTGAAGTACCAAAAAATAGCAAAACAAGGGCTGGAGAGATGGCCTTGTGGTTAAGAGCACCGACTGCTCTTGCAGAGGACCAAGGTTTGATCCCCAGCACCCATATGGCGGCTGAGAACCGTCTTTAACTCCAGTTCCAGGGTAATCCGACACCCTCCTCTGACCTCCGGGGCATTGCACAACACGGGTGCACAAACCTGCATGCAGACAGTACATTCATACACATACAAAAATAAAAAACAAAAACAAAAAAATAGCAAAACAACAAAAATCTTAAAATAAAACTCTCACATGGATTGCCTGGGAATGCATTCAAAACAATCTATGTCAAAATACCTTAGAGACACCAGCTCATCCATATACGTTGAGGAACTATTCACACCAGCCATGTTATGTAGTAAGCGTGGTGCCCAGCAGCAGATAAACAGTCAAAGGAAGTGTTATATAAGTACAATGAGCTTTTATTCAATTACAAAGAAAATGGAATTACTTCACCCACAGGAAAATGAGTGGAGTAGAACATGAACATATTAAGAGCAATAAATCAGATCTAGAAAGACAAATATCATGTTTTCTCTCATATGGAGAACCTTGTTTTATACACAGAGAGAGAGACAGAGACAGAGAGACGGAGAAATAGAAACAAATACTGAGGCAGAGAAAGAACAAAAAATACCAGGATGATTATTTGGAAGTGGAAGGCAGATAACTGCACAGACAAGAACGGGAAATGTGGAGTGAATATGGTCAAACTACATGATAAGCTTGAACAAAAATTTCATTATGAAATCCATCATTTTGCATAATAAATATACATTAATAACTTTTTAACAAATGAGAAATTATATATATATATATATTTTTTTTTTTTTCTGCTGTTGGGCTAATTATCAAGAGAAATTTTTCTAAACAAAATGATTTGTTCAGGAGCTTCCTGACATTACTTTTAGGCACTACTGAGAAGGCTTCATGGGAATGTTAATTTTCTGGCTGTACAATACTTTACATGTCTTTCATTTCAGTCCATCATTTCAAAGATTTCAAGTGCTCGGCACCCTCTACTTCCACCATCCAAAGATCAAGGACTGGCTAACACTAATATCTTCATTGAGAAATCACAATCCATTTTCTGCCATATCTGAATCATACTCTAGTTCATGTTTAAGGGGGAAATGTGAAGGATAATGATCCTATTGAATTCTTTAATTATAAAAGAGGAATAAAGCCTAATAACCGCAACAATGATTGGCACAGGAAACCATATTGTTGCAATACTGACATTTCTATCTTGGAGGTAATCAAAAGTTATCTAATTGGACGTAAAGTCCTTTCAGTGAGAGGGAACTCATGTGTGGCACTGTAAACATATCCACATCCACGTGACCAGACAAATCATAGATCCTGGAAAAAAAAAAAAAACCTTATCGCTGTCTTATCCCTAGAGAAAATAATGTCTTACTATAAGCTACATATGTATCCTTGTATTTACAGACAAATATACTAGGCACTACTCATCAAAGAAGCTTCTTCTATAATAGATAGAGACTATTGCAGAGTTCCACAGCTGGTCACACACAGAGAAAAAATGTCTGTGAGATGTCCAACTCCATCTACAATGGAACCTCTAAAACTAAGGCTCATGGAACATATTGGAACAAGGGACACTGAGTCTACTAATGCATCTGTCAACTCTCATCAGTGAAGCTTCTTAATGCAACCTAGAGCCATGAACATAGAAGGCCACGACTGGCCAAAGTGTAGAGAATAAGAGACGGCAGAGCACATGTCCCTGGATATGACTCCTGTATTAAACCTCACCCACCCAGGGCTCAGGGACCATTGCAGAAGAGGAGGTAGATAGATTGTAAGAACCAGGGGTGGGGCATCACCGTATGGAAACAGAGTCCTATAGGCTCCTGGAGACTTACTCATATGATCTTACAGCAATGGGACAACATGCACAAGACACTTGCAAACACAATCTGATAAACCTGGAATAGAACTGGGGAAATCAGCACAGGCCCAGCCCTAGCCAAGGATCTATCGGCAGCTGATCACTGTTGGGTAAAGAAGAGTTCGTCTCCTTTAAGGGACTGACATTAGATAGGGTGAACAGGCTTCAGTGAATAAACTCACACTGAGGAACATCTGGACACACAAACTTGATTAGAGAGGCCTTAATATATATGCCAGAACACATGAAATAATATGAGCAGACTATGAGGTGTGTGTAGATATGGAAGGGAATGTAAACATGATTAAGATGTATGAAATTCACCAAAATTCAATAAAAAATACATTGAAATGAATAAAAAGAGAGAGGAAACCATACTATTGGAAAAGAATTGATAGAAAGTCCAAAGCAGTTGGCAGATTCTGAGGACAAGTGCCGGTGGAGTCAGGAAGGCCAGGGGCCTAAAGGCCCTTTGTACATGATGAGGTGTGAGCTTTATTAATCTAAAAGTGCACTCAAAGCAGGAAGTTCACAAAAGACTTCAGGCTGTCACTAAAAAAGGCAAAGTTCTCTTGAGCAGTTTGAGGAGGAGGAAATGACATCCAGGCCAGGTGTGTGGAAGGCTTCTCAGGGAGCTGACATCTGAGAGAGTGGATGAGTCATCCCTAGCAGCAGTCTGTAAGTGGGGAAGTTCAGAGAGAATGGTAAGAAGACAGCGAGGCTAAGAAGAGGAGGAAACACCTAGTAGAGGACATTGTATTCTTCACCTTCTTTTCATAATTTTAGCCTTCTCCAGGAATCCAAGTTGTCTGAGTTTTAAACTACTTTCCTCACTGTCTCAAGTAGCAATGCTCCACATCTTGGTCACCCGCCTCTCACTGGCCACACAGACTGCCCTGCCCAGGATCACACATGACTTTCCTCTGCTCCTTCTACTCTGGCGCAGTCACTAGCTATCTTGAATTTCGGGAAGGGCTCTGCCCCGTTCAGGCTGCTTAGGTACATGGGAACCAGGCAGTTGTGCTTCCGAAGAAGGACAAAGCTGGACTTTAACTTGGTGAGTTTGCCAACCTGTTTATGGGAAGGAAACAGCACCTGTGGCTGTTCCCAGCGTGTACCAGAAAGGGGCAGTTACTGGTCCCAGGGTTTCTGAGTTTCAGTGCCCAGTGTAGGCTCTCTGACTTGCCTTGCTCCACCCATTGCTCACGTGTCATAATCCTTCTATTCAATCCTGTTGTATAAAAAGGACCTGTCTTTTCCTAGCCTGAGGAGACATGTTAGACCCACCCTGCAGGTACTACCTTTACAGGAGAAGGGGACCCCATAAGAAAACTATTGTCCTTATATCTGGGGGAAGAAACAAAGGGATTTTTTTTTTAAATATAGAAACTACTAGTAGTGATGATGGTTCAGTGGGAGTCAAAACTACCTTTGAGTTTCATTGTCTGTATAATCTTTAGACTCTCAAGAGAATATTTAGAATGTCAGTGTCTCAGACAGTATTCCTGTACTCTGGAATTCAGACAGAAGAGGTTGAGGGTGCTCTGTTCGCTGCTACTCCTTGAGTTTATTTTTCTTTGTTCTTTAATAAAAGCTGTCGATTTGCTTCTAAGCAAAAGACTGTCTGCTTCTCAGCATGGCTCAGACTAGAGCATACTTCATCCTGGTGTCCTGCCTGATGTTCCTGTCTCCAAGCAAAGGTAAGTTCTCTGAGCAATGATGTTGGATCTGAAGGCTCCACTTCATCTCTATGCACTTAGAAGAGGCAGAGCCAAATTCAGTCATATGTAGATGCATACTACTCTCTAGTCCCACCTTATTTGGGACTTTGAGATGGATTTTAAAATTAGCTCCTATCTACAGCCACTGAAGCTTTACTAGTTCATCTACATAGCTCTAGATCTTATGACAGCTTTGAGGAGGCTGAGGGAATTCCTGTGTAGAGAAAGAGAAGAGAGACCTGAGAAACATAGAAGGTAGAGCTAATGGAACAGATTTCATCATCATGAATTCTTGTCTAGATGAAAGAAAGGCTGAGAGAGAATGCAAGGATGCAGAAGAGCAGGCAGAGCAGCCACTCCTTGACTGTGCTGTACCCTTTAGTTCCTACAGAGGAGTCTCAATAGCTTCTACTTCATCGTCCAGCCTGTGCCCCCTGCTGTGCATCTCCTGTAACTGTTTCTCCTTTCTTAGGCCAGGAGACTGAAGAAGAACTGCGTTCTGCCAGGATCAGCTGCCCCGAAGGCGCCAATGCCTACAACTCCTACTGCTACTATTTCCTTGAAGATCGTATGACCTGGGCTGATGCAGATGTGCGTGAGCAGAGAGGTGTGGGGGAGGGAGGACCTGACAGCAGAAGCAGTTGAAAGTTTCTGGTTCTCGCAGTGGCTGCACAAGAGAGGACTGATCCAAAACTTGCCTCCTCACCCACCTAAGCGTCCCTCTAACGCGTCTTTCATTCTAGCTTTTCCAAGCAGAATCACTGGTGGTCAGTGACATTATGGAGAACATGTTCTGCACGGTCCCTTTTCTTCCACAGTTATTGCGGGGCCTAGCGTGATGTTCAACACTTCTCCCTGCTTTGAGTAATCTGTTTTTTTCTTCCAATCCTCACAGCTCTTTTGTCAGAACATGAATTCAGGCCACCTTGTGTCCATCCTCAGCCAGGCTGAGGGCAACTTTGTGGCTTCTCTAATTAGGGAGACTGGTACTGTGGAAACCAACGTGTGGACTGGCCTCCATGACCCCAAACAGGTGAGTGTACAGCTTCCTCACCACAACGATTAGGAGAAAGAGCTGGGGGAGCCAGGTACCCCTGGTCCAAAGCCAGCATTGTTAATAAAAACAATCTATGTTTGGTTCCTAGAACATGTAAATATGTTGAGGCTCACTGCAGGTGATTGGAGAGAGAGCTGAGGGCTGAAATTCCATTCTGTTCCACACATTCATAGACTTCATTCTATTTCCAGAAAAATAATTTATGTGCCATTTCTTACCATTTATGTATCAACAGGGTAGGTAAGAAATATCAATATGTTAGAAGAGAGTAATTCACAGGTGATACGAGTCAATTTACTACCTGCGTTTCAAGAATCTGATGCCATGCAAAACAATACCCTAGCAACCAGAGTGCGCTACATTATGAGAGTTTTGTGCCACCATAAAGAAAAATTAGAAAATACTTTTTGTTTTTTAATGTACGAGTGTACTGTCTGCATATAGGTTGTTGCACCCGTGTTGTGCAATGCCACGGAAGTCAGAAGAGGGCATCGGATTCCCCTGGAACTTGAGTTAACGATGGTTCTTAGCCTCCCTGTGGGTGCTGGGAATGGAAACCGGGTCCTCTGCAAGAGCAGTCGATGCTCTTAACCCCTGAGCCATCTCTCCAGCCCCCAGAAACTACTTTTTGTAATGAGTGTTTATTGGACCCACAGAATTCAGGAAATGTACCTTTTTGTGGGACAGATGAAGTAGTTGGATACTCCAGCAAAGGAGTTGAGAACAAAAACAAAGGAAATAGGGTAAAATCTGCAGACAAATTGAAGTTCATTCTTGAAACTTTGTATGATAGTTTCTGATTATGCACATAGCCCATGTGTTTCTGTCACATTCTGATATCTGACTGCTACATTTGCCTGTCTCTAGAATCGCCGTTGGCACTGGAGCAGCGGGTCCCTGGTTGTCTACAAGTCCTGGACTACAGGAGCTCCAAATAGTTACAATCGTGGCTACTGTGTGTCCTTGCTGTCAAACACAGGTGGGAGGCAAGAATTGCCTGCTCTGTTACTCATTTCTACATAGGGCTTGGGCCGGAAGCAGGGTATCTCCTCATGCAAAAGATGGAGGGGTGTCTCCTTTTTTTTCTTGTTTCCACTCTTAGAACCAGATGAGTCCACTCTCCTGATTCTCTCAGTCTGACAATTTTCTTTGGCTTGTAGGATACAAGAAATGGAGGGATGATAATTGTGATGCAACCTACTCCTTTGTCTGCAAGTTCAAAGGTTAAATTCACCTGGAAAAGAAGGAATTGTATGGTCAAACCAGAAGTTACTCAACTTGACCATCTATAGAATGCTAAATAGACTATTCCTTCCTGAGTCCTCTTACGTCACTGACCAATTGTATCTTCATCCACTCTTGTCCACAACTGAAATAAAAATGTCTTCACATGTGCTGTTTTCTGTATCCATTGTGTACATTGACAATGTACAGGAGCCCAAGGCGGAACAGATTATTGCACTCTTAGGCTTGCTGTACTGCAGACACTTAAAAATCAATCCACATAGTATGCATGTCAGTTTTGAACCTGTTGTTACCAAAGTTAATATCAATAATTTCACCTAAAACCCATGTACTTGCATAAACTTATTGTGACTTATAGACATGTTAGATTTTTTGGCTTGTGAATGGTTGGAATGTTGGAATTGTCTAGATTTATGTGGCTGAGTTCTAAGTAAGTCAGTCCATCATCCATGTGGCAAATTAAGGAGAATTGTCAGGTCTAGAATGTTGAATGAATCTGTAGTAGATAGGCTAGGTACTCAGAGGTCAGCAATTTTGTTAAATAGCAGCCTGCACAAATGAACAGATGGATTTATGATGAATTGGGTGAACAAAATATGCAAGAATATACAATTACATCTTTAAAGACCCAATCCTCCAATACAGTCAAAATCTGAAGTAGTAAGAATTAAGATTTTAATAGTTTATTTTTTCAATGACACAATCCAGTACCAATCAGAGACTGTATAAATTATATCAGTCAATATGATGTGTTAAATAAATCCAATCAAAGGGCACAGATCAACACATCAGTCAGAATTATAACTATAACCACAACATAAGAAAAACAAAAAAAAATGTAGTTTGGATATCCACATAGCCATAGGAGACATGACGTAGACTGAAAGGTTAAAAATAGATTGAAAACAAAGGATGGGAAATATATGGTACAAAGAACCATGAAAGCATCCACATGCCTGCAGTGTATCAGATTAATTACCAAAAACAGTGGACATAACTATAACCTTAGCACTTGGGAGGCTGAAGTAAGAAGATTATATATTAGAGCCCAGTGTGGGGCATATTAGTTTCACATTAGCCTGGACTACACAGTAGGACCCTTTCCAAAGAAAAATAAACATACCAAACACCCAAAGTATATTAGGGTTTTAAAGATTTTATTGTATTTTTAAAATTAAGTTATATGTATGCGTGTGCAGGTGTGTGAGTGTGTGTGTGTGTGTGTGTGTGTGTACAGGTGCTAATGGAGGCCTGGAAAGCTGATGGTTATGTGCTGCCTGGCATGGAATCAGACTCCAATCCTCTGCAAGGACAGTACATGTTTTTAACTGTTGAGCCATCTCTCTAGCTCCTCATACTCATTTTTAAAATAATGAATGTTCCTAGAGAAAAGGATGATCATTATGTTTTGATAAAATAGCTAATGCTTCAGAAAGATATAATTTCTAAACATATATAAATAAAACAATAGATTCACAAGGTACAAGAAGCACAAAGTGACAGAATCAAAGAAGCATAATGAAGTTAAAATTTCAATATCCACATCCTGTTATGACTAGGAGAGGTAGCAGCTCAAGGAGGCAAAGTACTTGAAAATATCTTTCTAAATAAACTACATAGCCTACACAGATATATAAACTGTGATGCAACACCAGCCCAGCCAAATATATGATCTTTTCAAGCAAGCAAGAAACCTTCTCCAGGATGAACCACATGGTAGAGCTGGAATAATTTAAATGACTTCAGGAAAACAATTTAGCAGAAAAGACAGAAACAATGCTTAAGTGCCGAAAGACAGGGAGAAGGCCTGCAAAACACCATCTTCTAAGTGTGCCATGCTATGCTAATCATATATTCATAACAGCTGGCAATGGGCCCACACAAGTAAGATCTTCTTAATAAGCATCTATGGGAGGGAAAGGAGTTCATTGGGCCCTACCACTTATTACTGGTCTATTTTGTTAACTAACAGATTCTTGTAGAGGAGAAGCACAGTATCTACTTGTATATGTACTGTTGAATCTACCACACTCTGATAGTTAGCTCTGGACTCAGGGTCACACAAATGGCAATAGTTAAACTCTATGGGACACTATAGGAAACAAAAACTAGAAAATGTGGAAAAGAGATTTGTAAGTCTGAAGTGGGAAAGAAATAAGAGAGATAATGAGTAAGAGAGAATAAATAGTATGCATTATATACATGTATGATATTTTCAAAGAATAATAAGTATGGGATTTTAAAATAAAATTAAATACTTAGGAATCCATTTTTTAAATATCGTATTATTTTTATTTTATGTGTATGAGTATATTGCCTGCATGTGTGTAAGTGTATCGGTGTCCGGCAATGTCTGGGGAGACAGAAGAAGGTATCAGATTTCCCTGAAACTGGGATTATGGATTGATGGTTTTTAGCTGCCATGTGGGTGCTGGGAATCAAACCCAGGTCTTCTGCAAGAGCAAGGATGCTCTTAACCTAACCACTGAGCCATCTCTCCAGCCCCCAAGAATCTATTTTTTTAAAAGAAGGATAAATCTCATACAGCAAGAGCTACAGAATATCTACAGAAGATCGAAGTCTATAAAGGCATCCCATGTTTATAGATGAGAAGATGAGGTTAAGATCCCTGTAAATTGATCTACAGCTGTATCAACCTCCCCATGAGGAAAAGTCTTCAGCTCCAGATTTCAACATTTACTACAAAGCTACTTTAATGAAGATCATGGGAGGAAAACATAGTTCTAAACACAGATCTCAGACTCATAAAATTCAGTTTTCAGAAGTAACTGTCCATTTATATTTTGTTTTCTGACAAGTGTGCCATGGCAATTAAGTAGGAATACTATTCTTTAGCAAATATCCTGAAATAACTGTGTAGCTATTATGAGAATGAATGGATGTGTCTTGCTTCTTAAAGAATACTTTATTAACCCCTTGAGACTTTCCTACAATGTATTTCGATCATATTGAACACTTGTTCCTTTCCTTATCTCCTCCCTGACCCAGACCGACCATCCATCCCCTTGGCCCCAGTTTCATGTTTTCTTATTTGTGTTTTGGTCTAGTAACTCAAGTTTAATTTGTACTGCTCATGGACTTCTGGGTCTATGCACCTTAGCATGCTCAACCTACCAGGGTCCACATGCCTAAAGAAAATTGACTCTCCCTTCCTTGGAAGCCTTCAACGGTCCTCAGCTAGAGGCGAGGGCTCCTCTGACCACTGATGCTCCATGTTGGGATGTTGATTGGCTTGATCTTGTGCAGATCTTTTGTAGACAACCATAGCTGCTGGGAGCTCAGGAGTGACCCATTTTTGCCATAGTTGAAGACACTTGGTCCTATTTTTTATGTGTTCATGCAAGTTAGCTGAAAATCCATCATAAACTTGAACTCAAAGGCTAAAATGATCAAATACTTAGGAAAAACCAAGTAACTCACTCTCTGTGACCACTGAATGAACAAGGTTTCCTAGTAATATCACAAACATAGCAACCAAATAAATATCTATATCTAAGTATTTGAGGCTTCATTACGATTCAAAAATTTCCTGCTTAAGAGGACTGAATCATAGGAGCAAAAAGCTAAATCATCATAGCAGAAACATTCCTTTTTATTTTTAGACAGGGTCTCCCTGTAGCCCCAGCTGGCCTGAAACTCACTATGTAGACCAAGCTAGGCTCCATCTTATAGAGATCCACCTGCCTCTGCTTCCCAAGTTCTAGGATTAAGGTTGTGTACCACCAGCCAGGCAAGAAAGAAACGTAAAGGAAGGACCAGTGAAATATTTTCTCTTCTCTAAGTAGAGATATTAAAGAGAAATTAACATATATATGTTAATCTGGCAGCATTTTGAAGTAATAAGAGAATTGGTGTATTAATTTTCTGCAGTGAGATGGAGGACTACCCTGTTCCCTTCTGCTGCATCAATGCCCATTTATCTTTCCAGAGGTTCTTTTCCAAAACCAAGAGCCTCCACAGACAGAGAGAAAGCATTGGGAAAGCCCTTCATGGTATATTAAAGAAACTCCTGTGAACCAAGAACACAGAATGACTCCTCAGCCTAGTAAAAAACATCTAACAAACAACAACAGGACCCATGCATAATGCTGAGTAATGAGCAGTTTTCCTGCTAAGACCAGGGGCAGGGGATGGGTGCTGCTTCTGACAGCCAGGACTTTTCAAGTTGATGGAAGTCCTCAATAACCAGGGAGCAATATTGACTTTCTCCAATGCTTTCTCTCTATCTGTGTTTATGATGCTGTGAATTTTTCATTTTAATTTATTTATATGATGGATTTTTGAGTGTTGAACCAGTGTTGCACACCTGCAGAAATCTTACCTTTCTGCATTTCACATAATAGTTTTTAACAAAATTTAGAGCTCTACTCCCCCATAGTGCCCCCCAATGGATTTCATGCACTAAATCATACATATTAAAGCCTATCTGGTCAAGCATATGCATGTAAATAACTGTCCTTCAATGCAAGTTCATCCAATGCTGTCTACTTAGCCTATCTAGAGAACTTGAAGGTCTACTCTTGCTCCCTCAGCAGTAATCAGTTCCTGATTGTTCCTAGGCTACAGTTGGGGCTGACAGCCCATTTCCTTCATTCTATCCTGATTTTTTGTGTGATTGAGTCAGCATGGGTCATGTGCATGTTGTCAACATTGTTCCAAGTTCATATGAGCAAGTTTGTAGTGGCCCGAAACACCTGTCTCCTTATGTTCATTCACAACCCTCACTTTACAATCTTTCTGCCTCTTTTTCCAAAATGGTTCCTCAGCTGTGGGTGGGTGAGGTTTAATATAAAAATCCTATACATGGTCTATTATTATTATACATGGTTTATTATTATTATTTAAAACTTACCAAGTTGTGGTATTCTGTGTGTATCCCACTCTATTGTATAAGGAAACTTCTTTGCTGATAGTTGATAAATGTATTATTATTCTTTTCTACCTTCTGTTCTGCTTTGTTACATGAGCCTTAGGTGTAGAGGTTCCACTGTAGATGTGTCACTTAGGGCTGGGCATATCTCAAGTATATAGTCTCTGTGTCTGACCAGTTGTGAAACTCTGTAATAGCCTCCCTCTGTTGTGTAAAGGAACTTCTTTGATTTTCCATATGAAATTCAGGATTTTCTTTTCCAAGCCTGTGAAGAAACTCTTGGGGATTTTAATTGGAATTGCATTGAATCTGTTATTAATTTGGGTAGAATGGACTTTTTTTTTTTTTTTTGCAAACACCTTTTTCACTGCAGGTTTAATTAACGTTTGTGAACTAATTCTTTTCAAGGGCATGCTGGAAACAATGGAGAGTAAAGTTACAATGAGTCCTATTTCAGTTTCCTGAAACATGCCTGGTTGAGACTCTTGTGATTAAAAAGTGGACCAGTGTTTATAGAAATTTGTCGGGCTCCTCATTAAAGCTGAAGTCACACACTAGAGACAGGTGGTCTGAAGAGTAATTGAAGGAAGGGAGTCTGTTGGGCCCAATCTGTTCTTCGGTGAGTAAATCAGGAGCTGATACCGACACTCAGAGCATGTCTGGAATACCAGATGTAGTCCAAGGTATGACAGCTCTCCCCTGAGGTCCGGATCTTCCAGGGTGTATATGAAGGCTCTGACTGTTCATCCGGACTCAGCACCTTATAGGCTCTATTCAGATTGAGGCTGGAGGAAGCAAAGTGTTTGTAGACCTCTTCAGTTGGCTCTGAGTTAAAATCTCCACAGACAATCAGAGGAATTTTGGCTCCTTGTATGATGTTCTGCAGGTTCTGAAGAAGGTCACACCCCTGAGCTGATCGGAACTGCTCCCAGCCAGTACGTGCTTTTAAGTGGGCGACAGCAATGCAGAACTGTCGGCCAGATTCCTTGCACATCTGATTGGTTTTCAGGGTCATGGCTGTAAGCCTAGTATTGGAGCTGTTAATGAGCTTGAACTGGTTTTGGAAAAAAAAACAAGGCACAGCCATCTGGTCCATTGTTAAGTTCAACATCTAGACATGGTGACCAGGGCTTGGGGAAAAACGTGCCTTGATAGCCCAGTCTAATAAGGAGTGGTTGGAAGGTGTCAAAATAATAGTCCACCTCTTGGAGGCACAGTATGTCGGGCTGATAGGCCAAGATCTCTTCCAAGATGAGGCATTTCCTCTCTTCTCATTGGAGAGCTTCAACTGGGCATTGCACAAAATTGTCTTTGCCCTCTCCAAGAGCTTGCGCTAGGATGTTCCACTGCATGACCCTAATGGGAGAGTGGCTACTGGGACAATCTGTGCTCAGGTCCACAAAATCCCTCTGGAACCGGGGTGGCCGAGTTTGCAAAACAGTTCTGCATTCTTCAGGATCAACGGGTTCTAGGTGTTCTGGGTCACCTGACACCAAATACTCTGGGTGTTGTGCTGCTGTGCTGCTGTGCTGCTGTTGTGTCTTGGCGAGAGCACTGTAGAGTCTGCTGGCCTGGAACTCACCATATAGACCAAGCTGGCCCTGAATCCACAGATACCCTCCTGCCTCTGCTTCCCGAGTGCTGGGATTAAAGACGTGTGCCACCACACCTGGCTATGTTTACATTTAAAATAACGGAAATAAATCAAAAAGCAAAAACTATTTTATTTTATTTCTTTGTCTTTTTTGAGACGGGGTCTCCCTGTAGCCTCAGCTGGCCTGTAACTCTCCATGGAGACCAGGCCAGCCTTGAACTCACAGAAATCTACCTGACTCCACCTCCCCAGTGCTGGGACCAAAGGGGTGCACCACCATGCATGGGTAGAAGAATACTACTTTGTAGCCAGGCTTGGTGACACAAGCTTACAATTCCAGCGACTTTAGAGACAGAGGCAGGCAGATCAAACCTACTTGAGTTACGTAGTGAGTCCCAGGTCAGTTCGGACAACTTAGGAGACCATCTCTCAAAATGAAAGTAAAATAGAGATGGGGTATAGTTCAGTGGTACAGTACTTGCTTACTATGCAAAAGGCCCTGTATTCATCTCTAGTACCACTAGAAAAGTCATGAAATCCACAATCCATCACAGTTAATCAAAACAAAATGCACAGGCAAAGGCGTTACGTGTAAGAGAAATTCTTTTTTTTTGAGACAGGGTCTCCCTCCAGTCCCAGCCGGCCCCGAGCTTGCCATGCAGACCAGGCTGTCCCTGAACCCACAGAAATCTGCCTGCTCCCACCCCTGCCTCGAGGCCTCTGCCTCTGCCTCTCCCTCCCTAGTGCTGGGACCAAAAGTGTGTGCCACCACACTGAGCTGGAGAAATTCATTTTTAAAATGTTCCTATATTTTAGAAAACAAAACAGAAGAAAAGCAAATTTAAATACTTGCAATAGAAAGCTTTTCAAAAAGATGTCTAAGGGCTGGATGTGTAGGCCAGTGTAGAGAACTTGCCTAGCATAACAAGGCCATTTGAATCTCCAGTACCATAAACACACAAAATTTAGTATTCAAAGTAGTGCCTTTAATCCCAACCCCCAGGAGGCAGAGAGAGGCAAATTTCTGTGAAAACCAAACTGGACATTTTTACTATATTAATATTTCCAATCCACGAGCATGGGGGAGTTTCCATCTTCTAATGTCTTCTTCAATCTCCTTATTCAGGGATTTAAAATTTTTGTTGTAAGCTCTTTGGTGTCTTTGGTTAGGTTTGTTCCTAGGTATTTTATTGTTTTTGAGCCTATTGTGAGTGGGAAGTTCTCCTTGTATTCCTTCTTCAGTTGTTTGTTGTTGTTGTAAAGAAGGCTAATGATTTTTCTGGGTTAATTTTGTATCCCGCCACTTTACTGAAACTCTTAATCATTTCTAGGAGTTTTCAGGTGGAGTTTTTAGCGTCCCTTAGGTAAATTATCATATTGTCTGCAAAAAGGGATAGCTTGACTTCCTCTTTTCCAATTAAGACTCCTTTAATTTCCTTTTTTTGCCTTATTGCCCTAGCAAATGTTTCAAGTACTATATTGAAGAGGAGTGGAGACAGGGAGCAGACTTGCCAAGTTCCTACCTTTAAGGGGCATGCTTCTAACTTTTCTCCATTTAGGATTATGTTGGCTGTGGGTTTCTTGTATATGACTTTACATTGAGGAATGATCCCTCCAGCCCAATTCCCTCTACGACTTTAAGCATGAAGGGATGCTGGATCATGTCAAAGGCTTTTTCTGCATCAATTGAGATGATCCTATGGTTTTGTATTTCAGTACATTTATGTGTTTTATGCTATTTATTGATTTATGTATGTTGAACCATCCCTGCATCTCTGGTATGAATCCAGCTTTCTCATGATGGATGATCTTTTTGATGTGGGTCTGTATGCAGTTTGCAAGTTTTTTGTTGAGAATTTTTTTTGCATCTGTGTTCATTAATGAGATGGGTCTATAGTTCTCTTTTTTGGTTATATCATTCCATGGTTTGGGTATTAGAGTGATAGTGGCTTCATAGAAGGAATTTGGGAGATTCCCCTCTGCTTGTATCCTTCTGAACAGTTTTAGTAATAATGGTTGTAAATGTTTTATAGAATTCTGCCCCGAAACCATCTTGGCCTGGGCTTTTACTAATTGGCAGGTTTCTTATTATATTTTCAATTTCTCCATATATTATGGGTCTGTTTAAGCTGTCAAGCTCTTCTTGGTTAAGCTTTGGTGATTCCCAGCATTTCAGATATTCATCCATTTCTCTTAGGTTTTCAAATTTAGTAGCATATAGGTTTTTTTTTTGAAGTATTACCATATGATTGCACAAAAGACCCTGAATAGCCAAAGCAACCCTGAGTAAAAAGAGCAATAGGGGGAGATTACCATACCAGAATTCAAACTGTACTATAGGGCTATAGTCATAAAAGCAGCCTGATACTGACACAAAAATAGACCTGTAGACCATTGGAACAAAAGTGAATATCTAAATTTGAGCACATACAATTTCAGCCACCTCATATTTGACAAGGGAACCAAGAAGACTCAATGGAGGAAAGACAGCATCTTCATCAAATGGTATTGGCAAAATTGGATCACCAGTTTTAGAAGAATAAAATTAAACCCCTACCCTCTCACCCTGTATAAAAATCAACTCCAAATGGATCAAAGAACTCAACAGGAAACTTTAAACTCTGAAGGTGATAGAAGAAAATGTTGGTAGCAACATAGGCATAGGAAAAGACTTTCTAATCAAACAACAGCTACACAGGAAATAAGGTCAACAGCTGAAAAATAGGTCCTCATCAAACTCAAAAACTACTGTACAATGAAAGAAACAATCAAGGAAGTGAAGAAAAAACCCACAGAGTGGGAGAAAACCTTCACCAGTGATACATATGACAGAACATTAACATCCAGAATATATAAACTACTCAAAAAAACAAAGAAGTAAGAAAACAAATGACTCACTCAAAAGATAGAGTAAATGGCTGAACAGAGACTTCACAAGTGAGGAAATAGAGATGGCTGAGAAACATCTTAAAAAGTGTTCAACATAGCTAATAATTAAAGAAATGCAAATCAAAACCACTTTAAGATATAATCTCACTCTGATAAGACTGGCTATTATCAAGAAAACAAATGATACCAAATGCTGGAGAGGTTGTGGGCAAAGGGGAACACTCATCCACCACTGGTGGGAATGTAAACTCGTACAACCACTATGAAAACAATGTGGAGAACCCTTAAAAGACTCAAAATGAGCCTACCACCTGATCCAGCCATACCACTCCTGGGTATATACCCACAAGACCCATCCTACTTCAGAGATACATGCACAACCATGTTTATTGCAGCTTTCTTCACAATAGTGAAGAGCTGGAACCAACCCAAGTGCCCCTCAATGGATGAGTGGATAGAGAAAATATGGTACATCTACACAGTGGAGTTCTGTGCAATGGTAAAGAAAGATGACATCATGAAATTTGCAAGTAAATGGATGGAACTAAAAAATATTATGTTAAGTGAAGTAACACAGTCCCAGAAAAGCAAATGAGGAATGGCGTCCCTCATCTGTGGATGTTAGCACCAATTACCTAGTTGTAAGGTAAACTGACTAATGATACTGTTATATTCCTTGTGATCAGAAAGCACCAAGCTCTTATATTGTGAATCTCTAAACAGGACCTAGAATTAGCCTACCATTTATCTTCAGACTTTGAATTTTGGGTATATGGGTGGAGGCTATGTACTCATATTTTAGAGTAATATAAAATCAAATTGGAAAAATGTGAATCCTGAAATATAATTTTGAAATAACATAGTTTTTTTTTAGAAGACATAATTTTAGTATAGGTGTGACATATCTATCTATCTATCTATCATCTATCTATCTATCTATCTATAATCTATCTATCTATATCTAGCATCTATATACAAGTTGGAGGGAACAACAAATGATCCGGGAAAAACAAAAACAAAAACAAACAAAAAAAACAAAACTGAAACAGTGAAGTTCTCTCCAAAACAATAATCCTCTGTTTTGGAAAACTCTAGAAAGACTCAGAAAAAGATGCAAAACATGTATGGCAGAATGCATGAACCCAGGTGGGGTGGGAGGCATAGAAAGGGAAATGAGTCTAAATTTGAGAAATTATTGAGAAATGATGTATACTGTATGAAAAAGTTTAATAACAATAAACAATATATTAAAAAATTCTTTGATTAGTGGTGTACAGTGTAAATATAAGTATCCATATTTAGTATATGGTAAGAAACTTCATTTACTTAGAAATATGACAGAGATAGGGTTTACTCTATAGTCTATGACTTCTCCAGCTATGTGCAAATTTACAGTGGAATCCATGAATTCCCTCCCACTGAAAGGCTTTAAGTCCAATTAGAGAGGTGTTAATTTCTACCTAGATAACAGTATCACTACTGCACCAATAGAGATAGTTTGTTATGCCAGTTTTTGTGGTTACTAGAGTTTAGAGCTGTGTTGGACTGTTGTTTGATTTTCTCCCTTAGCATGCCTCTAGAAATATGAAAGCTAATCTTCAGAGAGTAGGCTTCCAGGTCACTTCCAGCTCCATTGCTCCAAGTCCTGTGTTGGAAGTATGTCCTGTCTTCAGCAGTAGGGTCTTACCTTCAAGTTCTAGGAAGTAGTTAAGGGCTGTGGCAATAGCTTGTGTTATTTTGGACAACTCTGACTAGCAACTTGAAGGGAGCTTTCTCCTGTCTCGCACCTTGCTCCTTGTTATATGGCCTTCAGATGTACACATGTACTAATGTTTAGATTTTTTGTTTACTTTTCAGAAGTTTTTTGAGTTAATACATTTCCCTAGGCTTTTTATAACACCTAAGCATTATCTTCTCTCCCTATTTAACCTCCCTCTTCTCATCCAATTAGAAGAGCCCCCATTTTCTCCTTGACAATATTTGTCTTCTATTATCCCCCACCCCCAAGTTCCTTCCTCCTCTTTTCCCATGGTTCCTTGTATATCCTCCTGTCCTCCATTCCCAGTGGAATATCCCTCTTTACCCCTTGGTAACATTTTTTAATAGACTTACAGATTTTGAGCAATAGATTTTGTTTAAGGGAATTCTCCCATGCTTCTAGTTTCTTTTTTGTTCAAACTTTACACATTAAAAGTTTTAAACTATTTAGTTAATAACATTGTGAGTTATGGTACAATCTTTTTTCTTAGACTACTCTTGGTTTTAGACTGTAGTAAAAAATGGACCTTAGTAAGATATAGATCTTTATTTACTGCTGTTTTGAGATGCTATACAGATATTTGACATTACATTTCAGATGGTTTTGTGTCAGTCTTGTGGATCTCCATGATGCTTCACAAACCTTTTAGTGTATAATATAGATATTGGAAACATGCAAAACCTTTTAGGAAACCTCTTTCTGACGATTATCCTTAATGCTAGTGGGGGAGTTTGACCAGGATGACTGATGTCAAGACACTGATGCACTCTTTGTGATCTCCACAAATCTATACTCGTCTTTGTTTTGGCATTCAGAGTCAAGGTATCCTTACTGAGATGGTTAATATTGATTTGACAGAATCTAGAATCACCTGAGGGTGAGTGCTCTAAGCATATCTGTGAGCAAGTTCTACTTTGGCTGAATTGAGGTCGTAAAAATCTATCCTAAATATGAGCAATGTCATTTGTGAGTGGGATTCCGCGTGGAATAAAAAGGCGAAAGTGAGCAGAGCACAAGCTTTCACGAACTTCTTCCTCTGCTTCCTAAGTGCAGATGCAACGAGAAGAAGTTTTCTGCTTCTATTTCTATGCCTTTCCTGCCTCGATGGATTCTACCCTTGCACCAAACGTGAACCAAAATAAATCCTTCCTACCCTAAGTTGCTTTGTCAGGTATTTTGTCACAGTGACAGAAATGTATCTAAAGTATCCTTTTGGCTCCCCAATATCTAATGAATATTGGGGAACCAAAAGGAAAATCATGTCTGCTGCCAGATATGAGGAATTTACAACTCAGATACTCCACACTCAAATGAAATAACTGGCAACTATAGAATATCTTTCTGCTTGTTTGGTAATGTGATTTAGAGGATACAGGGCATAATTGTTTTTCTGTAACAACTGGCTCTTCTCTGAATGTTTATGTGTCCTTTGCTCTTGTGGCCTTGTCCAAAGACATGAAGAAAGGAGTCCTGGAGACCTGACTTGATCTTTGTTTACCCAATATCCACTGAAATTTCAAGCTACCTGACCCCACGTATCTATGGCCATAGGTAGGATTTGTATATATCCATTCCAGAATATAGAAGAAAAACTCCACTTCCAGCACATGTAGATACATTTCTGTCTCTGGTATAGGTAAAAGGTACATATTGCAGGGTAACAAGTGGGTGTTTGGGGTCTCTACTTACTTTTAAGCATGTTTGTGAGAATCATGGCTGTTGCCACGAACAATGCATGATGATTTGTTGAAGCTGGTCAGGCTTCAGAGAATTCAACATGTAGATGGAGATATCTTAGCATGGAGAAGTCAGCAAAATGTTTGATTTGGGGTTGTTGATGGTTGTTTTCCTTTCTTACCCTTCCTTCTCCCCTTCCTTCTCCCCTTCCTTCCATCTTCCATCCTTCCCTCTCTCACTCCTTTCCTTCCTTCCTTCCTTCCTTCCTTTTCTCCTTCCTTCCTTTTCCTTTTTCCATTTCTTTCATAATGAAATGACACTGAAGTACTGTAGTTCGCCATTGACCCTGGCTGCCATACATAGTAGGGGTTTCATCTCATATTAATGACTTAGGGGCTTCCCTGAACTTTTGTTTCATTATCTGTTAATAAGTTCCTACCAGCATCTCTGTTATCTGCCTTTCAAGGAGACTAGGAGGGATCCTGTTTATAATGTACTTAGAATGCTGCTTAGTACATACAGCCTATGATAAGACTGTTTGCTCAGTAAACTAGAACTTCTCTTTGAAGTAGGAAAGGTCAAGTTGCTTACCAGCTATCTGCAGTGCAACAGGCATATGAAACCCCTCACCCTTCAAGTACCGCCTCAGCTCCTTTACTCTCCAGTCTGATTTTTGCAGATAGGCTGCTGTTCAAATACTGGCAAAGAATGAAAACAGAATGGAGATAAACACCAGCTCTGTTCAAGGGAGGGGTGCAAGGACTCCTGGCAGATGACCCAGATGAATGACAGCCAAACACCACCAGCATTTGAAATGTCTTTGTCCTTACTAGGGTATATCAAGAAACTGACACACTTGGGGACAAGTAACACTAGATATCCAGGATATGGTTCACTGTCTCTCAGATTTACAGAAGGAATATGAGGGCAAAGGCCCGGAAGAAACTTCTGGGAACATTTTACAGCTAGGCTAAAAGATAAGAGTGTCAGATTCTGGGGACTATGAGATTAATATGAAATATGGGTTTCTTAAACAATGTAGGAGCCCTCAATTGCCTTGCCAGGTAGATGGCATTTGCAGACATATCTGTGAGTATCCAGGGTAACTATCTTAATGGTCATACAGCTAATGGGGCAGTAAATGTACTAATGTGAGAACTGTGCCAACTCGTTTAAAATCTTTTTCCTTCATAATGCACTAGCTACCAACTGTTTTATTGCATATTTTAAAATAGTAGATCCTTTATACCTGAAAAGTCTTTACATGTTTGAAGTCTTCTTGAAGGAAAGAAACACTCTCATATTAAAAAAGAAAAAAAAACTTATGTCACAAAGTATTTGTTGTTATAAATGTCAGGGAAGACATGGCAGCCTCTGTGGAAGGCATAGCCACAGGAGCAGGAGGCAGGCTGCTCGCATTGTACCAGTAGTCAGGAAGCAGGGCAGGAACAGGTGGTGGGATCAGACCATCAACCTCAAGGCCAGACCCCAGTGTGCCACTTCTCCCAGCAATGCCCCCCATTCTAGTGCTTCCACGACTTTATGAAGCAGTGTCTCCAGCTTGGGACCAAGTAATCCCACCCCAACCCTGTGGGGCATTTCACATCCAATCAAATGACAGCATTTTCCAAGGCCCGAATAAAGTATCCTAGGAGAAAGTGCATTAAAGGGAGAAAGGCATCTGTGCTAATGAGGGGCCTGCAGAGTCAGAACTCAATTGTTCTCTGTCTATAGGTGAATGCTTTAGCAACATTTTTGGTGAATAACTCTAATTGGTTTACATTAGGAATATTCATTGAAAAAAAGTGCAATTGCCCATTCCCCTAGGAATGAAGTATAAATGTTAGAAGATGTTTTCTTTTCAGTGTTTGAACGTACTTTGGGCCTAACAGGTGCAACAGGAGAGGGGGAGATCTAGGCAAATATGTATGTCAATCTATGGAACATTCTGGAAGGGAGAGTTTCAAGAGAATATTTTTTACCCTTGAGGGTGAATGGAAAGTATTTTTTTGAAAGGGCATCTGGAGAGGCAAGAGAGGGAGGAGATGGGGGATGGAAGGTGAAGGAAGGGGAGGAGGAGGGAAGAAAAAAGAGAAGAGATACAGATCTGTTGGCTCATTCAGAAGGCTGTTGCTATTTTCCTAAAAGCTTGGTTCCAGCGTTGCCTTTGGAGTCCAGTGTTCTGAGTTCTCAGGAATTCCTGAAACAATTTTTAGCCTTTTCTTGTCTCCTACCCTGATTCAACTCTTAGTTCTTTTGAAGATTCAACTATTTTCTTTTCCAAAGACAAGACACTGCTATATTTATTCCAAGTTTGAAAGGAGGAATTTATATTGAAGGACCAGGGTTACAGGGAGAGAAGGATGTCCCGAAAACACGGATAATGTAGAAATCTGAGAGCAAGGTGTTAGTGGCTTTTGTTTAACGTTCCCGCTAGGATTCTACCTGAGGGAATCTGCAGGTTTCCAAACACTGTAGAAGCTTGGCAGCAGGACATGAATGCTTTCAGATCTAAGGAAGGATAAACAGCTTGTGTTGGCTTTGAAACACTTCCAGTTATTGCTTCTTCCCCATCAGAGGACAGTGCATTTGGAGCCTGATGGTTGTCAGGAGGTGTCAGCTTCTGCTCTGCAGGAGTTTTGTGGCAGCTGTTTGCACTTCATATGAGATCCAAGGAGTGCTGGGTTCCCCTGCGAAGATCTCCTGTTTCTCTCCTTTGGTGAGCCTTCCCTGGTTTTACTCAAGGGAGGGGTGGTGCTGCTGGGGTGAAAATCAGATGGAATACAGTTTGCAAACCTCCCATTCTGTCAGCAGATGGGGTTTGGGGGTGCTGTGGGTGCCAGGAACCTTAAGTGTTGACATATCAAATTTAGTAAGCTGCTAGCATGCACACATTTGTTTAATTAGCAGTTTTTGTAAGTCACAAGCATATGTTTTGTCACTTCTTGTTGTTTTAGTGGTAGGATATTATGTACTTTAATGAAATCTTATGTCTATTCTGAGTGAGTCTTGCTTGTAATCAGCAACTCGGCACCATATGTTACCCCCATCCCCTCTGCCTGTGTCCCTTACTCTCTACCTCCCTACCTAGAGCTGCACTGAAGAGAGGCATTATGGCAGGTACAAAGGAAAGCTGGGCACAGATTGTGCCATGAGCCCCTTGTGGGGATTCAGTAGGAAAATGAGCCAACAACTGAGGACCCAAAGAATCCAACACTAAGGCAGCATCAGAACCAGGAGATAGACAGTTCTCACAGGAGATGCTGCAAAAGTCAAGCTCATTATGGAACAGGCATCCAGGATGTGGAGAAATCTGGGGACTGAACCCAAAGAAACAGAGCAGTGAAAGGGCTCCAGGAGGAGGAATGAGGCAGGATGCTGAACTGAACTGAGTGTCATGGCTCCTTGACTGTCAGGCTCCACCAATGTGCAAATACCACTGAGCTCCAGGCCAATGAGACTCAAGCTCTCATCCATGTCATAGTTAGCTTTAGTTGTGAATGCCTGGGAAAGGGGAAGTTGAGCTGAGGAATTTCTTCCATCAGTTTGGCCCGTGGTCATGCCCAGCTCTTTACAAGGGTTCTAGGAGTCTGATCCCAGGCCCTTTGTGCTTGTAAGGAAAACGTCATCAACTGAATTATCTCCTCAGATCTGATGCAGATATTAAAAGGAACTGCTGTTCTGGACTGTTGGGGTAAGGGCCGTGGGGCTTTGGTTAATGGCTAAATGTTTCCCTCATTCCTTTCAACATGAGAGCCTCCACGTTCTTCTGCACATAGGGGTTCACAATATAGCCCTCCTCTTAATTAGAGCGGGCAAACTGTCAGGGCAAGAAAGATTGCCAGCAGTTGGAAAAGAATACAAGCAAGACAGAAGAGTGAAAGCAAAGGGAAGCCAGAGTGTTGAGAGATCTGGGCACAGTAGATCGTTAGCACTTTTGTCAAGATTTGTTAGTTAGAAGCAACCAAGGCTGACCCTGAAAATGCTGTGAAGCCCAAATGAGCAAAAACTAGGGGCTCTTCATAATCTCTTCCAAAAATTTGCCAGAATCCTGGGGTTAAAAGAAGAAAACAAGAGAAATCAGGTAGGTTTGGCAGCTAAAATTATAGGCAAGCTCATTTGATTATGAAATTCCGTGTAAACAACAACCACTGGTCCCTTGATTATCTCCACTGAGGAACAGGCATCTCCTCCACCTGACTAAGAATCTTTGTGCCAATCCTTTCTTGGGGCATTCCATCAACATCTTGACACTCTAGCCAGAGCCCAGCTTCCAGAAATCTGGGAGACAGAGTAGATCTGTAGACCTTTGCTTCTGTAGTTAAATCTGTGACAGTGTCTCTCATCATAAACTGAACCAAGAGACATATGTCAATATGTAAAGTGTTCTCTTTCTGAGTAACCAAGAGCCATGAAGCAGAAAGGAAAAATCTCTATGCAGACAAGTACTTTACTATATACAAGGGCCTTCCAGTTCTAGATTGCTTAGTCATGTAATTTGCTTCTGTAATATATACTCCTGATTCTTTAATTAGGTAAAGATTCAGAGTTTGTACCCCTTTCTTATTTACATATTGTGTATTTTTGTTTGCAAGATTTGTTTCAGTTCTATGAGATTCAATACAGTACTCAAACTTAGAGGGTGTAGGAGCAGATTAAATATATTCATTTTACTAATATCTGTTTTTTAATCCCATCTTTCCTTAGCAACAGCCAGCTCAATTTCTATTTTTCTCCAAAATTATGTTGTGCATTGGTTCAATTCTCCCTCTAGTGGTAGTTTATTTAATTTATCTACAGTTAGTTACCTAAAAGGTTCTGTGTTAGATTAGTGGTATTTCAAAGTTTGACTTCTATGCAAAATAAGAAATTTACTTTTATGGTAACATTATTCATACAAATTCACATATAATTATAACAAAATTTGCATGTATAAATAATGTTTTCCTAACCTTTTTCCTTATACTGTGTTATTTTCTATACTATGTAATATTATTAGCTATTATTCCTGGAATTGATTTAATAATTTCAATCACCTCCATGCTTCAGCTCACACTTTGTCAAACTGTGCTATAGATTACTATTAAAACTATATTTACTATGAGGTCAATTACTAGGTATTTATTCCATATTTGGGATATACAATATATGCAAAAAAAGCCTCATAAGCTTGATGGCCTACAAAACCCTCTTTTATTTTCATAACATGTTTGCACACAATAACTTTGAAATCCCCAACCTCCAATAATTTAGTATTTACTGAGTTTAACTCTCAAAGAAATACTTGTAAAGTTTACACATACAACAAAATTAAACATGCCTACTACTAGCTCAAGAGGATTACTTCAAGAAATGAGATCATCAGTAGTAATTCTCCTTGTGATATGAGAAGATACCCATAAATCAGACCGAAGGCAGCACAGAGATTCTAGCAGAAAACCCTGCAGTTTAAAGACAGTGGCTACTTAGGAAAAACAGACAAATATGGTTGGATACTAAGAGAAATTGGGGCAAAGAAGGAAAAAGAACACAAAGATAAATGTGGTGTGTTATCAACTAGAATTCAAGGGTGTGAAGAATTAGGACCCTTTGTATCAGCTAACATGACCAGAAGTTTGGGAACTACCCTGCTGTGTCAGGAGTGTGCTTCACACGCTCTCAGGGGAAAGTAAAGTTAGTCAAACAGAGAAACAACAGAGATTTAGGAGGCAGGAAAGGTCTGCTGAACTAACCTGCTTCATTGGGT
Source organism: Rhizomys pruinosus (assembly GCA_009823505.1). Lineage (NCBI taxonomy): Eukaryota > Metazoa > Chordata > Mammalia > Rodentia > Spalacidae > Rhizomys > Rhizomys pruinosus. The sequence continues at coordinate 992,615 of VZQC01004974.1, forward strand.
CACAGGCAAGAACTAGCAGAAATCCAAATCAATACAGGTCTAAGTATACAGTCCCAGAACTAGATGATGACTGGATAAATATGACAGCAGCAAACACAATAGCCAGCCAACAACCCCTGCACAGTCTGAGTCAGAACAGAAATGCCTCCTGGGGTGATGTACCAACCAAGAAGGAAATCGTGAACAGAAGATAAGCCAAGGGCAGGTGAAAAGGCCCATTGGGTACAGGTGCCTGCTGCCAAGCCTGGTGACCTGAGTTCAATCCTTGGGACCTACATGATGGAATGAGAGAATCAATTCCCACAGAGATTCTTCTGTTCTCCAAACAGGCAACATGGGATGGGTGCCTTCTACCTCCCTCTTCCAAACCCACCTCAAAATGTCAAGATTAGGATGAGAGGCTGACCCAAAAAGCAGCCTTATTCACTGAAAGGAGACATCTCTTAAGAAATCTCTCGGGGCTGGAGAGATGGCCTAGCGGTTAAGAGCGCTGACCACTCTTGCAGAGGACCCGGGTTCGATCCCCAGCACCCACATGGCGGCTGAGAACCGTCTGTAACTCCAATTCCAGGAGAACTCCAGTTCCAGGGGAATCCGATACCCTCTTCTGACCTCCGCGGCATTGCACGACACGGGTGCANGTAAGCTCAAATAAACTCTTCCTTTTATAAGTTCCCTTGTTCTTGGTGGTTTTATCATAGCAACAGAAAAGTGACTAATACAGACTAATACTAATATATCTATCTATCTATCTATCTATCTATATATCTATATATCTATCTATCTATCTATCTATATATATATATATATATATATATATATATATATATATATGAGTTTATTGCCTGCACGTGTGAAAGTGCACCCATGTCATGCAGTGTCTATGAACATCAGAAGAGTGTGTTGGGTTTCCTGGAACTGTAGTTACACTGGTTGTTAGCCACCATGTGTGTGCTGGGAATTGAACTCAGGTTCACTGCAAGAGAACTCAGTGCTCTTAACTGCTGGGCCATCTCTCCAGCCCCCTACTTCCCCTTTTCTAAGAAATGGATCTTACCCATAGATGGTAAAAAATAAATGACAAAACTTTAGGTCTCAATAGATAATGAGTTGAGCACCCAGTTGAAGTTGGCCTAATAGAATATTATTTTGAAATCGAGTTTGTCCACTCACTGAGAATCTAGTCAAATTCTGAATCCTTGGAGTGAATACTTTGATAGAATTTTAAACAGTTATGCTTGATCACTCCATGTATGCACCAAAGATAGGCACATGAGCTGACTGAAAGTAATAGACCAGTTTCAGGAAAATAAATGCTGACAAAAGACAAAAAGGAATATCAAACTCATTCCTGAGTTTATTTCATCGTTCTTAGTTAATTGTGAGACTTATCTATATGCCTTAATCTTGTGTGCCCTGATATATACCCACTGAAAACTCCCTGATGGTGTTATATCCAGATAACCTTAACTAATCTGGCATAAAGGAAGCCAGTGCCCTAGCATGGCAATTCTGTGATTTTTAGCACCCCAAAGGGATTTCGGATTCTGGAAGTAGAAATTGTGAGTGATTCAGATACTGGATATAATACAAAGTGTCTCCTCAAACTTGTACTTTCTAGTGATTAAGAAATCAAGTGGGCATAATCCTAATCCTGCTTCCCTTGCCATAAATTATGGGAAAGCAGTTTTATAAAGATAGAAAATATGAAGTTGAAATTTAAGTAAGAGTGACATTTTTTTTGGTCTTTTCAAGACAGGGTCTCCCTGTAGTCCTTGCTGTCCTGGAACTCACTTTGTAGACTAGGCTGGCCTTGAACTCAGAAAGATCTGCCTGCCTCTGCCTCCCAAGTGCTAGGATTAAAGGCGTGCACCACCATGCCTGGCTAAGAGTGACATTTTTATCAACTGGTTAAAAGAGCTCTGGATTGGTTTGGAAGGCAGTAAGTTATAGACACGTAGGTGTGGTCATGCAGTGGGCTGGGATAGACACTGTTTCATTGTATGGTACTCTGGAAAACTTGCTTACACACCAGCAGGGATAACCTGGATGAAATTCCACCTTTCTTCCTCTTCCTCTTTCTCTCTCTCATCAAGGCCTTAAAGTATAACCTAGGATACTTTATAATTCACTATGTAGCCTAGGCTAACTCCAAACCTCACAGCAATCTTCTTGAGTGCTGGGATTACACATATCTGTCACCAAACCTGACGTGGAGTTTAATATTTTCTAAATGTCAAGCAGATGAAGTTGATAGTGCTGATCAAGTCAGCTATGTCCTTCCAACTCTTTTACATCCTTGATACACCAACTGCTAAAAGAAAATAGTGCTAACGTCTTTAGATACAAATGGTTACCAACTTAGAGTGGTTGCATTAATGCTGTTTAGACTTTTTAAGAAGGCAAATTCAAAACACATTCATTAGAAAACACATATTGGATTTTGAATTTTATTTTTTAATTTTTTAATTTTTTATTTATTTTTTAAGGGATTCACAATATAAGAGCACAGTTGTTTTCAGATCACGTTAATGTTTCTCAGTTTACCATACACAGATGAGGAAAACCACCTGTCTGTCATTTGTTTTTCTGGGGCTGTGTTACTTCGCTTAGCATGATATCTTCTAGCTCCATCCATTTACCTGCAAAGTCATCTTTCTTTACTGCTGCATAGAACTGCATTGTGTAGATGTGCCACATTTTCTCTATCCACTCGTCAGTTGAAGGGTACTTGGGTTGGAAGGGTACTTGGGTTGGTTCCAGTTCTTTGCTATTGTGAAGAGAGCTGCAAAAAACATGGCTGTGCACGTATCTCTGTGGTGGGATGAGTCTTGTGGGTATATACCCAGGAGTGGTATGACTGGGTCAGGTGACAAGCTTATTCTGAGTCTTCCAAGGGTTCTCCACACTGCTTTCCATAGTGGCTGTACAAGTTGACATTCCTACCAGCAGTGGATGAGTATTCCCCTTTCCCCATAACCTCTCCAGCTCTTGATATCATTTGTTTTCTTGATCCTAACCAATTTTATTGGAGTGAGATGACATCTTAAACTGGCTTTAATTTGCATTTCCTTAATTATTAGTGATGTTGAACACTTTCTAAGATGTTTCTCATCCATCTCTAATTCATCACTTGTGAAGTTGGATTTTGAATTTTAGTCTTTCCCTGAACTACTGTCACCTACAATATTCTAATGATATCAGTTGTAGCAAGAAATCTGCATTCCCAGTGGACCACACAGCGATGAGAGGAAGTGATATTTTTAAAATGTGTTGTCTCGGGGCTGGAGAGATAGCCTAGCGGTTAAGAGCACCGACTGCTCTTACAGAGGACCCGGGTTCGATCCCCAGCACCCACATGGCAGCTGAAAACCGTCTGTGACTCCAATTCCAGGAGAACTCCATTTCCAGGGGAATCCGAGACCCTCTTCTGACCTCCGCGGCACTGCACGACACGGGTGCACAAACCTACATGCAGACAGTACATTCATACACATTCAAAAATAAATAAAATTAAAAAAAAATTAACAAACATCATTGTTTTGTGTCTCACTCACTGACTCATATTTGGTAGCTCAGATGAAGTAAAAAAATACTGATATTATATTACCAACTGAAAGTGCATATAGCAGGAGTAACCCCATCATAAATCACAGAGAATCTGTGTAGCACTGATTTTTTTCTATCCCCCCCTATAATGGTGTAAATTGTTGCTTTGTGGACTTAAAGTTCTATACTTTTTAAAATAAATAAATAAGACATGCTCTGGTGGGCCAGAAGAAAGCGCAGGGAGCCACAACAGTGGCCTATGCCTCAAGGACCAGTGGGACATCACAGTCTTCCTCCTGGATGATCAGCCTGGAGGAGTTGCCCAGCGATGCTCAGGGGCCCAGTGTGTGGGCCAAGGGAGCAACCCCCCACCAGAGTTGTGGTGCAGATGATGCAGTGGGTGCAGTGTTAGTGATCCTAGGCTGCACAGTGAGTGACCAACCAGTCCTCCATATTAACATTTGAGAGTAGCACCAGAATCAAAAAAAAAAAAAAAAAAAAAAAAAAAAAAAACCCACATGGCAAAGTCACAATGAAAAAACTACAACATGGGAAAATTCATAATAAATCCACACTGAACTCTACCAGTCCTTTAGAAGATCCCTACGGTGAGATCTCCCTGGAAGGAAACTAAGATATGGACTTTAGAAGAACAATCGTAGACATATTTAGAGAAATCAAAGAATATAAAGAACAAATCAGAGAACTAAGAGGAGAGAATGACAAACCCTGAAAAGAACTAAAGAGAGACAAAGACAAAACTGGGAAAAGAACTAGAGGGAGAAAATGAGATACTCCAGAAGGAAGTGGAATCACTGAAAAGATCCCAGGCAATGAAAAAAGAAACTGACCAGCATAGCAAAGAGCTATAAGTAGTGAATGACAAGGTAAAAAGGAAGTGGAAATACTAAAGAAATCACAGGAAGAAATGAAAAAGGAAATTGAACACTCATCCAACCAATAGGAAATGATGGGAGAAAGCCTCAGAAGCAGAATGGATGAAGCAGAAAAAAGAATATCAGGCCTGCAGGATAACACAAAACAACTAAAATGCTCAAGTAAAGCTTAAGAAAAGTTTAAAAAAAAACACAAGAGTGGAACAACCAGGATATGTGGGATATCATGAAAAGACCAAACCTCCTCATCATGGGGATAGAGGAAGGAGAAGAATCCTAAGACAACAATATTGATCAGATCTTCAACAGAATAGTAGAAGAAAATTTCCCCAAACTGAAAAAAGACAACTACAAGAAGCACATAGAACACCAAATACACAAGACCAGAAAAGAAATTCCCCATGCCATATCATAGATAAAATGCTAGATGTTCAAAACAAAGACAAAATACTGAAAGCCACAAGAGAAAAATAACAAATTACATATAAGGGGAAACCCATCAGAATTATAGCTGACCTCTCAGTGCAAAATATGAAAGCCAAAAAACATGGATCAAAGTATTCCCAGTGTTAAACCACTTTAGATGCCAACCCAGATTATTATACCCAGCAAAAATGTCAATTATAGTTGAAGAAGACAGAAAAATATTTCATGACATAACCAAATGAAAGAATACATGTCAAAATCACAAACACTTCAGAAAAGACTTGAATGATTCAAAAGAACAGAGATAAGGAACAACTATCCCCAAGCAACTAAAGAGAGAAACTAATAAAAGCATAGCAGCATAAATATATATCTAGACCAAGAATGCAAACAAAAATAAGTTGAAAGGAAGCAACACACCTCTGAATAATAATCTTAAATATTAATGGTCTAAACTCCTCAATCAAAAGACATAGACTGAGAGAATTGATTAGGAAACATAATCCATCTACATGCTGTCTACAAGAAATCCATGTCACCTTCAAGGACAGACACCAACTTAAAGTGAAAGGATGGAAAAAAAATATCTCAAACAAATGGTACAAAATATCAATCAGGAGTTGCGATTCTAATATCAGACAAAAGAGACTTTAGAGTAAAATGAATCAGAAGAGACAAAGAGGGCCATTACATCCATATCAAAGGAAACAAGTAACCAGGAAGAGTTCACAATCCTTAATGTTTATGCACCAAACTGGGGTACACTGAACTTTATGAACACAATTCTGCAGGACCTCAAGACACAGATTAATCCCAGCACACTAATAGTGGGGGACTTTAATACATCACTGAGCCCCTGGGATAGATTGACTGGACAAAGAATAAACAGAGAGACATTGGAATTGAAAAATACGATACAGAAAATGGACCTCACAGACCTCTACAGAATTTTCCACCCAAACACCAGTGAATATACCTTCTACTCAGTGCCCCAAGGAACATTCTCCAAAATTGACCACATACTGAGACACAAAAGAAATCTCAACAAATTCAAAAGATTGAAATTATTTCATGCATTCTATCAGACCACAGTGCAATAAAGCTCAATATCAACACCAGAATAAGCCCGACTAGGTACAAGAACATATGGAGATCAAACAACACAATCCCGAATAATGAATGGGTCAGGGAAGAAATAAAAATATTCGTGGAACTAAATGAAAAGGACAATACAACAAAACAAAAATTGTGGGATACTTTAAAAGCAGTCCTAAGAGGGAAAATTTATAGGCCTAAGTGCTCACATTAAAAAAAAAAAAAAAAAACCAGAGTCAGGCACAAGACGGCCCATTATTGATAGGGTCTGAGCACAGCGGCAGTGTCAGGAGCAAGCCCGCACCACTCCAGGAAGGTAAAATCAGGGCATTAATAGACCACCGGTGCAGGACATTGATTTGCTGGAGTTGTGGCAAAGGGGGCCCAGTGACTGGCGGACTAGACCCGACTCTCTAATTCCTGCCAAGGCAGAGCTGATCCCAGGCGGGTGGCCCCGCCCCCACCCCATAGTCACAAGTGGGAGGGATCCTGGCATTGGGTAGCGCACAGAACAGCCACTATTGGTGGACCTGAGGTCAGGGCAGGGCTCAGAACATCCCACGCACACTGCTCCAGGAACGTTACCGGTGGTGGGACTAATAGGACCCCCCCCCCCCCCCGCACAACACTTGGGAATTGAGTGAGAGGTAAATCACACAGTGGATTAAAGAAAGACTTCACAGAAACCAATAAAAAAAAAAAAAGTAAACAAAAGTTGAAAGGCCTGAAAATAGACAGAGTCGCCTCCGATGGAAACAATGAGGGAGGAATGATGGGAAAAAAAAAAGTCATTAAGGATGGAGGCAAGCAAAAATAGGAAACGAGCTGTCAGCACTTCAACAAACGAGAAAAGGCATTTGAAGATTTGAATCACAAAAGGGAAACCCACATGCCAGGGACACTACGAAGAGACAACATGGAGGAAGGTACAGGATAATTCCCACCCAAGCCTACCATCCCGTTAGGAGACAGGTACAATCCGGATCCCCTGGAGATGACCCCAGAAACAGACCTTAGAGGAATAATTGCAGACATACAGGAAAGAAAATTAAAGCAAAAAAAGGAAGAATTCAGAGAAAGAATAAAGAGAGAGAATGAAAACTCAAAAGAGGACACGAGAGGGCATACAATGACAAACTAAGGGAAAGAAGACTGAGAAATAAAGAGAGAAGAATGAAAACTTCAAAAGACCAAAAGGATACAATAACAAACTTAAGAGGAAAGATGTGACAAACTCCAGAAAGAACGAGAGAGGAGAAAAAAACAACACCCTAAGGAAGTTAGGAAACACTGAAAAGGTAGGCCTAAACCAACTGAGGTAAGAGGCACCAAAGAGCATGTGAGACATATAACGAATAATTGGAAAATAAAAATAAATAGTAGAATCACAGGATTAAATGAAAAGAGGAAATAGACCCTATCCAACCGGAAAAGGAAAGAGAAAAGCCCTCTCAGACAATAGAATGGAGGAGAGCAGACACAGAATATCAGATCTGGAAGATAACCCCCCACAGAGCAACTAAAAACCTCAAGTAAGAAGATTATGAAAAAATTTAAAAAATACACAAAAACTAGGAACAACCAGGAAATAAGGCACTGATGGAAAGATCACAAACCTCGCAGTTATGGAATAGAGTGAATAGGAGAAGAATCCAAGAACTAGTATTGATCAGATCTCTTCAACAGACAGTAATAGATGAAAACTTCCGCAAACTCAAAGTAACAAACCCAGTCAAATACAAAGAAGCAACAGGAACTCCAAATAGACCAGCAGAAAAGACACTCCATCGCCACATATAGTCAAAAATGCGAGAGGCCCAAACAACAGATAAAATTCTGAAGGCCACAAGAGAAAACAAGTCCAATGACAAAGGAAAAACCATCAGAATTGACAACCTGACTTCTCGAGCTGCAAACCATGAAAACCAGAAGAACATGGAGCAAGCATCCCAGTGATGAAAGGACTATGGATGCCAACCCACACTACTTTTACCCAGCAAAAAGGTCAATTACCGTTGAAGGAGAGAGAAGAATCTTCCAAGACAAAAAACAAGATGATCAGAATACATGTCCGAAGAAAACCCAAACTCTCCAAAAAGCTTGGAAGCAATCAAAGGGCAGAGGAGGAGCAAAAATATCTCAAGCACTAGGAAAGGAAGGGAAGGGGCTATAATGCTGAACTGAAGTGGAACAATGTAGTATGAAATACACAAACATCATAAAAATAAATTAAAAGAAACTAGATAAACATATAAACATAGAGAGAGATCAGGAGACTAAAAGTTCAAAATGGATAATAAGGTTGAAGGAAAAAACATCCTCTTTCATTATAAACTTAAAATTTAATGGGCCGAACTCCAATCAAAAGACATGAAACTGGGAGAATGGATTAGGACACAAAATCCATCTATATGCTGTCCTGCAGAACCCATCCACATTTCAGGACAGACACCACCTTAAGTGTGAAGGGATGGGAAAAGTATGCCAAAGCAAATGGTACCAAAAAGAAAGAAAGCAGGTTGTCGCTATCTTAATATCGAGCACATATAGACTTCAAAGCAAAAGAAATCGACAAAGACAAAGCAGGACCCATTATAGCCTTACATTAAAGGACAATCGACGATGAAGATCTCACAATCATGAATATATAGGCACCAAATGCAGCAGCATCAAACTTTGTAAAAAAACACTCCTAGAGATCTCAAGGCTCATGATTAACCCCAGCACACTATAGTAGGTGACTTCTTAGTACCCCACTAAGTCCTTTAGACAGATCAACAGGACAAAGGATAAACAGAGAGATATCTGAACTGATGATACCAAACACCAAATGGACCTCACCAGACATCGATCGATATTCCACCCACAGGAAAGCAGAAAATACACTGTTCTCTAGCCCCCATGGAACCATTCTCCAAAAATTAGACATATACTGGCGACACAGGTGAAAAATTCAAACATACAAAAAGATTTGAAATAATTTCATGCATTCTTTCAGACCACAGTGCAATAAAACTCAATACCACACCAGGAAGACCCTCCAACACCTACAAGAGACAACCTGGAGACTATAAACAACACTCTCTTGAATAATGAATGGGTCAAGGAAGAAGAAAGAAAGAACAAAAACATTCCTGAACTGAATGACAATGAAATACAACCAGAAAACCTATGGGACACTTTAAAAGCATCCTAAGAGGAAGAAGTTATCGCTAAGGTGCCTACATTAAAAAAACAGAAAGATCACCTCTACAACAGTATTTGTCCTCCAATTTACAGTTGGAGAACGACCTCATCATCGTCTCAATTTTTCCTTGTTCTTAATGGGGGGAAGGCCAGAAAGTCATATCAAAACTTTGTGGCACCTAGAAGTATAAGTGTCATTCAGGACTCATTAATAAACAGTTGTTACTAATAATCCACAGAAGGGATTCGTGGTTATGGCAACTGAGGGTTTCTTCCTTTCATTGTTCAGACGGGTCAACCTTTCAGTTGCCACTTTTTGGACATACCTACTCAGATGCAAAGCTGTATCTTTTCTTTCTCAGGCCATTAAAGTTCGGTGACATTTTGGTCCTGTTGTTGAACAAACAAAACTTTTCACCATAGTTAGTCGTTTTAATATTTGAATGCAGGTTTTTGACGAAAATGTTTTCATGTCTCTGTCTCCCCCCCCCTTTTTTTTAACCCATGGTCTCCAGTCCATCCAGGGTGGATCAAGGCACGGATTTCATCAAATTCCCATGTTGTTTTGGGTGACGATATATGATTAACTTGGGAAGCGTACTTAATTTGCATTAAGTCAGCTTAAAGAGAATGCTACAAGGTGAGACTGTACAACAAGAAATTATAGACAAACATTGTGATGTGCCAATCCAAGTTATTGCTCTACAACGAATTTGTGTAAAAAACAAATGTGGACAACAGCAAATTATACTACACTTAACTCAGATGCATAAACCGTTTTATATCAGAGACAAAACTGTTGTAAGAGGTGATCTCTCTTACTAAAACCGGTAGATCGAAATGCTTTCTTTAATTGCTAATAGCCGTGGGGACTGTGAAAGGATTTATACTCTGTTCAGAACCAAATATAATACCTAAAGTCCTGGGGCTATGCACTTAGGCAAAGTTATATTAATGCAGGAGCCCTGACATCAGCAATATTTGTTCTACCACCAGGGGGATGTTGGCCAGGGGATCCAAGGCCCCACAAAATGGTAAGGGCTCCTTGCCCCTAGATTGGGATACCTGCAGGAGGGAGGGGTAAACCCTGCTGTCAAGACCTGAGTTACAGCTGGAGGGATTGTATTGAGACCCATCATGCAAGTGTCAGATGGCCTCTGGAATGCCAGAGAGGTGTTACCAAAGGCCACTAAAACCAACTAACAGCAATTACTGGGTCTCCTGAGTCAAGCAGGACTCCACCGTCAGCCACCAGCCTACACCTCACCTGCCTGGAAATCCGGTCCAGCAGGGAGCCATTGTGCTGGATATCCTCAAATCTAATTGGCTGTTTGCTCTCTCCTTGGAGGAATAACCCATGGCTGATGCAACAAGCTACACATCCTCTAAAGGTTAGGAGATGATCAGATAAGCACAGTAAGACCCATCCATATCTAACGGGGTGTATAAAATGTTTAATTCATTGGATTAACATATCATCCAAACATCTATGTCCCAAAGTAACCTACCATAAACTATTAGTGCTGCTTAAATACCTAATATCTTAATTGCTTATGTGCTTCATTAGTCAGGATCGAAGGTTTCCTGCACAAACTTTCAGCCCATGGAAAGGAAACAGCCAGATGACAGAGTCCAAGTCAACTGCTCCAGAGAGGGTGGACTGTTTTACTTCTCATCAACCATGGCCCTTTTCTAAGCCTAGAGAAACAATCGCGGAAGGAGGGGGCCGTGGTCAGAATGTAAAGGGCTGCGATTTGGGGTGAATGGTGAAAACTACAAGCGATGTAGTCTGGACACTTATTTGATCACTTGATTGAACAAACCTGGTCACCCCCCACTGGATGGGTGGGCTGTGGGGGGATTGGGCACAACAGTCGCAGATTGGTTTTTTTGCATGAAGGATGCATGTAATCATGGATTATCACTTATAGCTATAAAAATGGAAAAAGAAAAAACAAA
>VZQC01004974.1:1006192-1040950 GCA_009823505.1 Rhizomys pruinosus
AAAAAAAAAAAAAACCTCCCAACTTAAGAAAAAAAAGAAAAAAAAACCCAGGCACAGATGGTTTCACAGCAGAATTCTATAAAACATTTAAAGAGGTATTACAACCATTACACTCAAAGAAGGATAAAAACAACGAAATCTTCCAAATTCCTTCTATGAAGCCAGCATCACTCTAATACCCAAACCAGGCAAAGACACAACTAAAAAAGAAAACTATACACCCACATCTTTAATGAACATAGATGCAAAAATCCTCAACAAAATACTTGTAAATCGCATACAGACTCACATCAAAAAGATCATCTAGCATGAAAAAGTTGGATTCATAACAGAGATGAAGGGCTAGTTCAACATACATAAATCAATAAATATCATAAAATACATAATGGACTGAAGGACAAAAAGTCACATGATCATCTCAATTGATGCAGAAAAAACATTGACAAGATGCAGCATCCATTCATGTTTAAAGTTCTAGAGGGAATTGGACTGAAGGGAACATTCCTCAATAAAATCAATGCCCTATATAAAAAAAAAACCAGAGCCAACATCATTCTAAAAGGAGAAAAATTAGAAGCATTCCCATTAAAGGCGGGAACCTGGCAAGGCTGCCCCCCTTTCGCCACTCCTCTTCAATATAGTGCTTGAAACACTTGCTAGGGCAATAAGGCATAAAGGGAAATTAAAGGAGTATTAATCAGAAAAGAGGAAATCAAACTATCCTCTTGTGCAGATGGTATGATAGTTTACCTGAGGGATGCTAAAACATCCACCAGAAAACTCCTAAAACTGTTAAGAGTTTCAGTTAAGGGGCTGGAGAGTTAGCTTAGAGGTTAAGAGCACTGACTGCTTTTGCAGAGGAGCAGGGTTCGATCCCCAGCACCCACATGGTGGCTGAGAATTGTCTGTAACTCCAATTCCAGGAGAACTCCTGTTCCAGAGGAATCCGACATCCTCTTCTGACCTCTGTGGCATTGCACAACACGGGTGCATAAAAATTTTAAAAAATTAAAAAAAATTTTAAAAAAAGAGTTTCAGTTAAGTGGGAGAATACAAAATTAACCTAGAAAAATCAGTAGCCTTTCTTTACACCAACAACAAGCAACTGGCAACTGGCAACTGGAGAAGGAATATAAGGAGAACTTCCCAGTCACAATAGCCTCAAAAAAAAAAAGGGAATAAACCTAACCAAATACACCAAAGATCTTTACAGCAAAATATTTTAAACCCCTGAAGAAGGAGATTGAAGATGACATCGAAAGATGGAAAGACCTCTCATGTTCATGGATTAGAAAAATTAATAGAGTAAAAATGTCCATTCTACCCAAATTAATATACAGATTCAATGCAATCCCAATGAAAACTCCCATGAGTTTGTTCACAGCTTTGGAAAAATAATCCTTAAGTTCATGTGGAAAAACAAAAGACCCCGAATAGCTAAAGCAACCCTGAATAAAATGTGTGATACGGGGAGATCACCTTACCAGACTTTAAGCTATAATTCAGGACTTCAAGCTATATTACAGGGCTGTAGTCATAAAGACAGTCTGGTACTGGCCCAAAAACAGACCTGTTGACCAATGGAACAAAATTGAAGATCCAAACGAGCTCATACAATTTCAGCCACCTCATATTCAATAAAGAGACAAAAAAGCTCAATGGAGGAAAGATAGCATCTTCAGCAAATGATGCTGGCAAAACGGGATCACCATTTGTAGAAGAATAAAATTAAACCCCTATCTCTCGCCCTGTACAAAAATCAACTCTAAGTGGATCAAAGATCTCAGCTTGAAACTTAAAACCCTGAAAGTGATAGAAGAAAAAGTTGGCAGCAATCTACAAGACATAAGCATAGGAAAAGACTTTCTAAATCAAACAGCAGCCAAGGAGGAAATAAGGTCAACAGCTGACAAGTTGGACCTCATCAAACTCAAAAGCTTCTGTACAGGGAAAGAAACAATCAGGGAAGTGAAGAGAAAACCCACAGAGTGGGAGGAAACCTTCACCACTGATATATATGACAGAACATTAATATACAGAATATATAAACTACTCAAAAACAAAGATGTAAGAAAACAAATGACCTACTCAAAAGATGGAGGAGAGAACTGAACAGAGACTTCATCAGTGAGGTTGAGAAACATCTTAAAAAATGTTCAACGTCTTTAATAATTAAGGAGATGCAAATTAAAATCATTTTAAGATATCAGCACAATCCGATGAGACTGGCTAAGATCAAGAAAACAAAAGACACCTAATGCTGGAGAGGTTGTAGGGAAAGGGGAACAGTCATCCACTGCTGGTGGGAATGAAAACTTCTACAATCAGTATGGAAAGCAATGTGGAGAACCCTTAAAAGACTCAAAATGAGTCTACCACTTGACCCAGTCATATCACTCCTGGGTAAATACCCACAAGACTCATCCTACGGCAAAGATAAATGCATATCTGTTTATTGCAGCTTTCTTAACAATAGTAAAGAGCTGGATCCAACTGAAATACCCCTCAACTGATGAGTGGATAGCAAAAATGTGGTACATCTACACAATGGAGTTCTATGCAGTAGTAAAGAAAGATGGTATCATGGGGGCTGGAAAGATAGCCTAGCGGTTAAGAGCACCGACTGCTCTTGCAGAGGACCCGGGTTCGATCCCCAGCACCTACATAGCGGCTAAGAACCGTCTGTAACTCCAATTCCAGGAGAACTCCAGTTCCAGGGGAATCCGAGATCCTCGTCTGACCTCCACAGCATTGCACGACACGGGTACACAAACCTACATGCAGACAGTACATTCATACACATACAAAAATAAATTAAAAATTTAAAAAAAGAAAGATGGCATTATAAACTTTGCAGGTAAATGGATGGAACTGTTTTGAGAAACATCTGTTTATTTCACTTGCTTATTTATTGATGGATTATTTGGAAGTTTAGAAGCCATTATGCTAAGTGAAGTAACACGGTCCCCCAAAACAAACGGGGGATGGTTTCCCTCATTTGTGGATGCTAGCACCAAATCCCCCAGTTGAAAGTCAAGCTGAGCCACATTATTGTTATATTTCTTTTTATCTGAAAGCAACTGTGCTGTTATAATGTGAATCTCTTAATGGACCCTAGAATTAACTTACCACTTATTTTCTGACATTGTAAGTACTGTATATGGATGGGAAGTATGTATTCATATTTTAGAGTAATATAAAATTAAAGGAGAAAATGTGAATTCCTAAACATATTTCAGAATAAACATAGAGTTTATTCCTAGAGGACATAATTCTGGTACATATGTGACATTTATATAGGCATATATTTTAGAGCAATACAAATGGGAGGGAACAACAGCAACATAAGGACTGGGCCAAAGAACTGATTGATAGTGTTAAATTCTGCCCCAAACAATAAACCTCTGCCAAGAAAAATTTTAAATTCACTGAGAGAAAGATGCAAGACATGTATGGCAGAATGCATGAATGAGATGAGGTGGGGGGCAAGGTAGGGGGGGTATGTCTAAATTGCACTGAAAAATGATGTATGGAATTCACAAAACATCAATAAAAGTATTATAGTAAAAAGAATATCCTATAATGCAATGTTGATTTTAAATTAAACTTCTTTGCTACTAATAAATAAATATTTTCTATTGAGTTTTTGTGTATTTTCATGTAGCAGAACTTAACAAATTTAGACTCCCTCTCCCATCCATACACCCCCATCCGTATCCCTACTGAATGTTGTGTATTCTATCATAGATGTTAAGTACTATCCAGTCAAGCATTTGTGCCCAGATGCCTTCTTTGAAGCTTCGCCAGCTTCTCTAGAAATCTTAAAGAATACCAACTCTCATTCACACAGCAGTGATCAGTTGTCAATAGTTCCCATTCTAGGGTTAGGGCCTACTGCCCATTTCCCTCATTCTGTTCTGGATTGTTGTGTGATTGAGTCTGCATTGGTCTTGTGAAAGCTGTCACCATTGTTGCAAGTTCCCTGTGATACCTGATGGCTTCTGTGATCTTATGTTTCATGGATCAAACCTGGATCTTGAAATCTTTCTACTCCCTCTTCCACAATGGTTCCTGGGCTGTGGGTGGGTGATAGTTAATAAACTCCAGTCTCTAATTTTTTCCTTAATTTTTATTGAGCTTTTATACATGCTGTACAACAGTTCTTAATCAAATTTAGAGTAGCTCCCCATTCATGCCCCACACAGCCCTCTCATTGCCAGATCTCATGCATTCAGACACACATGTAAAGTGATAACCAGTGCAACTTCATCCCCTGCCATCTGTTCAGTGTGCCTAGTGATTGTAAGATCTACTCTCCCTCACTCAGTAGTATTCAGTCTCCAACAGTTCCCAGGCTAGGGCTGTCAGGCTTTCCATTTCCCTTGCTTCACTCTGGTCTCTTGTCTGATTAAGTCAGCATGGGTCTTGTGTTCATTTACATCATTGCTACAAGTTCACATGTATGAGCTTCCAGTGGCCTGAAAGCCATACAGCAGACCAACCCTGGCTCTTACAATCTTTTTGCTTCCTCTTCCGCAATGGTCCCTGAGCTGTGGGTTCGTTGGTGAGGTTTAATATAGGAATCCTATTCAGGGGTCAACACTCTGCAGTCATTTATTCTCTAAAACTTTCCCAGATGTGGCCTTCTGTTTGTATCACACTCTGTTGTGTAAGGAAGCTTCACTGTTAAGAGTTGAGGGATGTATCAATATTCTTTCTACCCCCTGTTCCTTTGTGTTCCTTGAGCCTTAGGTGTAGAGGTTCTACTGTAGATATGTCACCTAGGACTGGACATCTCTAAGACATACATTTCCTGTGTGCAGAACATTTTAAACATTTTTAATGCCCCCCTTTGATTTTTTTAAAGTATTCTATTTTCTGAAATCTACTTTGTTTAAATTTAACACAGATATTCCAGTATTTTAAAATTTTTTACTAGAGTTTATCTTTCTCTACCCCTTTATTTTAATACATGCATTTGTATTGAAGTTGAAAAGTTGAGCTATGATAACCTCTTATTTATATACTTGTGTATACATATGTATACTTTTATGGCTAATATAATTTTATGCCATGTTGTGCTTACTCTTCCATTAGCCTTCATTAATTATACATAGTAACAGCTTAGTTATACCATTACCTTCTGTTGTCTCATTTCCACTCTCAATGTTCTCTTTTGTCCACCCTACTAGGCCCCCCTTCTACTTTCATGTAGTGTGTATTCCTGTATGTGTGTGTCCCAGTGAGTTTAATTAGGGCTGCTTTACAGGAGTATGGGGGAAGGATTGCTTCTAGGAGCATGAGCATCTTCCAGTGGCTATGCTATTGAAGCAGGTGTTTCTCTCCCCCCAACATAGTAGGCATGTTAAAAAATTAACTGATTTCTTTCTTCTTATTGCCTATTCCTATATGAATAAAGTACAGAAGCACATGAATATTAATTACATGTCTTTATTATTTCTCTCTGAGAACTTAGGCCATAATAAACAGAAAGGCCTGAAATGAGAGTCAGCGAGCAGAAATGGGGAGGATGCTGAGAGGTTTTATTGGGAGAATGTGGAGAAGGCTCCCATTCTGGATAAATCTTCATATTTGGACTCTTGATTATAGTTAACTACACAGTAAATGCAGGTAGCCAACTCCTTGCTCTAGCCCTTGAACTTGCAGACGTAGGGTAATACCACTTCACAGCGATAGTCTCTCCACTTCATAAACCCTGCAGACACAGACATGGTAAAATGAATGGGCAGGTATGTCATTGAAACAATGAAGTTATCTTCACCAGTGGCTCATTCCGGAGGAGACATGAAAGAGCACAGGAAAAGACAAACCCACAGTGGATTTCCCAGCTCATAGGATGCCCAGGAGATAAGGTCCAAGAACAAGGCACAAGAATAGGAGCCACCAGAGAGGAGAGGCTGCTCTGCTTCTCACCTGAGGCATATGACAGGGACCCACAGAAACCACGGTCTGAGGCAGTGGAAGGGTTCCTCTCCCAGTTGAAGAAATTCATGATATCAGCGTTACTCCATTCCCATCCATCTCCATTGGGTTCTTGACCCTAAAGAGGAGGCACCATGGAAGGCATGGGCACTGGGGGTCTTTGCATGGTCTCTAAGCAGGAACAGCAGATCCCACTCCCTGCCTTATGGAACAGATCTGAGTCTTCACATGCGGCCCAGAGCTCTGCTTTGAAATTTAGCCTTAATCCACATTTAATATTACCAGAACACAGCTAGGGATCACAAAGTTTTTAACTAAGACAAATAATGTGCTCCTAATTGAACAGAATGTAATACAGTGTGCTTTTATAAACTACTCAGAACCTCAAATGTCATATAATTCCTATAAAGAACAAACACGGATCTGCGCTTCATGGAGAGTTCTCTTAGAATCACAGGTGTAGACTCCCTGCATCCCACAGAGAAGATTCTCAAGGCCTCCTGTTAGAACTGTGTAAAAGTTGACAGCAGGCACATTAAGTCCACCTGAAGACTAGGGAGCTCTATACACTACAATGCTTTAGCAAGAACCAAAGATTTATTTTGGCCAAATTGTAGCGTAAAATCTGAGCTCTGTATACCACTGGAGTTCTTCTCATGGAGACACAGGGTCCAACAGTCACTTGAGGGGACAGAGCAGGGAGAGGATGGAATCTTACCAGAGTGGGGTCGTGAAGCCCCAACCAGACGTACTGGTAGTTGTTGGCATTCCTTTTCACCAGTGAGGACACAAAAGACGCCTCGGCTGCACTGAGCACAGACACCAGGTGTCCACTGTCCCGTTTCTGACAGGCCAACTGGGAAAGAGAGGCAGAGTGAGACACAGACGCAGACCTCAGTGGGGAGTGAGACGCAGACACAGACCACAGTGGGGAATGGCAAGGTAGATGGAGATGAGTGGGGTGTTCTGCATGAAAGAGAGGGCTTGCAGTCTGATTCCCAAGGAACCAGGCAAGCTGGACACTTCTTTCTCTGTGACTGACAAGTCCTTTTCATAATTGCCCTCTTCGTCACCTCCCACCTCTCAGCACTCACCTCTGCCTCAAACCAAGATTTGGGAATCCTAAACAAGGCATAGCAGTAAGAGCCATAGGCCTGGGCACCCTTGGGGCAGCTGATGCGTGGAGAGATTGCTTCCTTCTGAGCGTCTTCGCCTGGAGTGGAGGGAGACAGAGATAAGACAGAATGAGGATAAGATGATAGAGTAAACTTAGAAATGGTTTTTAGGCCTGTGTCATGACATTGAGTCCCCAACATTGACTATCTCACATTTTTTCTCTCAGACATTATTGACCTTTAAATAGACCAATTTTATGAGAAAACATCACGATGTATTTTATACTTCTTTCCTCTCCTGTCCGTCCATGGGCTGCATCCTGGAGCTGACAGTTTCTGTGCTGCTCTGTCCAAGCCTGCTTGTCTCTGAAATTCTTCATTAACTTTTAAACCTTTCTTCAGTTCCCCACACACAGACTAAAGTTTTCCGGCAAAATGGGAAAGTGTCTCATCCTACTGACTATCTCTCATCATCAGAGACCATGACGAAGGCAAGATAAGGGTGCTGCAGGCAGTTTTCCTGTATGGAATCCTCCTTATCATTACCGTAGGAGAGTCTCAGGCACTGCGCTGCTTCTTGGCACTGAACACTCACAGGAGACCCAGTGTTAGAGGCTGAGAAACATTACCTTGCACCTGACACAGGAACATCAGGCAGAAGAGCAGCGTCCAGGATATGCAGGCCAGCATCATGCGAGGTAGCATCTTGTCTGTGAGTGAAGAGCAGTCAGAACTCCTGAGAGGAATGTGGTCACAGAGGACATTTAGACAGGATCATCCCTCTCCTTCTCCTTTATCTAGCTCTGCAGGGATACACTGATATTTGACCCAACCCTCTTTTTCTGTGATTCTGTAATTAAGCAAAGTATCCATATTCTCCCTCTCTTGAGAGCCCCCCACAGCCTTTGTTGATTTGCAGAGCTCTGTTTTCTGTAATGTTGAAAACTCTTGTGAGCTTGCAAAGCTGTCATCTTTTGGATCCCACTTACCTGTCTTGCAGAAATCTGAGATGGTCTGTCAGGACACAAATAACTGAGCTTTTATAATGGGAGCTGAGGGAGGGGCATCAAAGTGAATAACTGGAATGCCTAGGCAAGTCAGGGAAGTGGGTAGGGTTTGGCATAGATTCTAGAAGATTCCCAGCAAATGCAGGAGACTCTTCCTGGCAAAGACTGGGAATTGCTACACATATGACCCCTTTCCTGTCAGCAATTCAGCTTTGTCTTGGGGCGTGGGTAAAGTGTGAACTTTCCTCCACCTTCTCCCAGATATCCTGTTCTGGGAAACTTAAGAAAGTGATAACAGTTTTGACATACAAATTATGCTGTTACAGAGCTATGAAAGTATTAAAACCTTGATTTACTAAGGAAAATAAATATTAGCAGTCCCCTTTTGCTGAAACTGGAAAATCTTACCCCTGTGGGCATAAGATTTTGTACATATTAATAATAACACAATTGACTGACTAGGATTTGGAAACTATTAATGAAAATGATATATTAGTTGAAGCAAAAGAAAAATTTAGGCCAGGAGGAAAAATAATGGATCCAAGATAGTGTGTGAACTTTGTAGCAATATTTACATGAGGCTTGATAATCATCTCTTGAGTCAATAGATTAGGGAGACTTTCAAGGAAAGGCAGTTAAATGGATTTGCTTTTCTCCTGCCTCTATGTGAGGAGAGCGAGGAATAAGACCTTACTTCACTGTGTCGTTCTGAGCCATTGAATTGGTATTTTAGAGGAGCATCAGACACTCTTGGGAGTCTGCAAGATACTTTTAGAAGGGCTTGGAAGTTGAACTTTTCTTATGTATAGTAAGATGTTCTACTTCCCTCTTCATTGATTGTACTGACATTTGCACTTGTGGGGTCAAAGAAAATGTGTACAGGTTATGTGGGCTTTAGCATTAATTAAGACAGTGTCATCCTGACTGGCATATTCATATTCATGCACGTAGAGGAAAACATCTTCACTTCAAAATGCCCTTGAACTAGATTAAATAGTGGGACTAAATAACATGAATAGGACTGAAAACTTAAACACAAAATTTAAACATTTGTATCACATCTGATTTATTTGTGACAGTGTGTGCATATGTGTGTGTGTGTGCACATGTGCACAAGCTTGTAACATGGTATGCAAGTGGAAGTCAGAATACAGCTTGAAAGTGTTGGTTCTCCCTCCAACCTGTGTGTCCTGTGGCTCAAATTTAAATTGTCTGGTTTGATGACTACACCTTTTTACCTGATGAGGATTCTCATTGCCAGAACACATACTTTTAAACATTTTACATGAGCATATGGCAAAGTTCTGTAACTGAAGAAGAATGGCTATGCTGAGTTAAAGCAAGCTGTCTTCCATTGTTTTGATGTAACAACATTTTCCTTGAAAATGACATATATATATATATATATATATATATATATATATATATAATTTTCTTATGTGTACATACATATAGAATTTTACCAATTCTGTTTAGAGAACCTTGACTTGATTTCTGTTCTAGTTTCAATTGCTGTGACAAAACACTCTAATCAAAACCAACTTGGGGAGGAAAGGGTTTATTTGGCTCTCAACTCCTGAGTCNGGTTATTCTCAAGGAGAGAGCTAATAGCCCATTAGATTAGGGAATACAGACTTCATGCGCTGCCCTGCTGCACAGTATATTCCAGGCAGATGAGGTGGAGCTGGGCTGACAGGAGGAAATATCTTGCATGACTCAAGGAGCCTTATATTTGCTTTTGATGTGGTTTGAGTGTCTTTCGGAACCACTCCTGGATCTCCAGACGACCATCTGTATTCTCTCATCTGCTGGTCCTCAACCAAATCTTTCCCCATAGCCTTACACTCAGTCTCAACAGCAGGGCCTTAATCGCCTCTCTTCCTGCAGATATCCCAGTTTGGAGGCAAGGAGCCTTTACCATTTGTGGGGGCTTGGATCCCCTGGCCAACATCTCCTTGGTAGAATAATCCATTGTTGATGTCAGAGCTCCTGTAGTAATATATTTTGTTTAAGTGCATAGCTTAAGGAGACTTTAGCATTATATTTGGTTCTGAATAGAGAATAATCCTTTTCACAGTTTCTATGCCCATTCATCAATTAAAGAAGGCAGTTTTTCAGGTTTTATATTGAGGTTTTTGATCCACTTGGAGATGATTTTTTTATCGAGCATTTGGTCAACCCGTACAATGGTTCCCAGTCAAACCCAGTCCCCCCATGCCCCAACACCTCCATCAGAACTCATGCATTACAACACCCAAGCTATTCCCTATCCAGTCAACCTCCCAAACCCAGACATCTTCTGTGCAAATAGATCCACTGGAGTCTAGTCAGCATATCCAGGAATCCTAGGTGAGGCATATTCCTCAACCAACATTACTCAGTCTTTCATAGTTTTTCAGTCCAGGGCCAGTCCCCCACCCATTTCTCTTGCTCCACTTTGAGACCTTGACCCAGTTGCCAAGAGTCTCCTGTCTGATGCCTACATTGCTACAGGTTTATATGTGAAAGCTTACAGTCAATTTTAAGTCACTGTTTCTCTAGTTTCAGGCACCAGCCCTGGGTCTTACAGTCTTTCTGCCCCCTCTTCTGACATGATCTGACATGAATCTTCTGAGCGGTAGGTAGGTGAGGTTTAATAGAAGGGCCCCACCCAGGGATACACACTCTGAGAGCTCTCATTCTTTGGAGGTTGACTAGTTGCTGCCTTCTGTTTGCCTCACACTCTATTATGCATAGAAGCATTATTAGTGAGAATTGAGAGGTGTGTTCATTTTCTCTCTGTCCCTCATTTTGTGTGTAGAGATTCAATTGTAGATGTGTTGCCTATGAAAAAGAATTTTTCAGAGGTATGTGTTTTGTGTCTGACCAGTTGTTAGATCTGCAGTGTTCTCCATCTTTTACATAGAGCAGCTTTTTTTATGAGTGGCATATGATATGCTTGACTGTTAGTGTATGGTACGAAATTTCATTTGTCTATAGATATGACCTCGATAGGCTTTTCTGTAGACTCTGTGTCCTCTCCAGCCTTGTGCATTTGGCTGAGTTTATAGTGGCTCTCAAGGGTTCACTCCCATTAATAGAGATCCAAGTGGAATTAGATAGCTGTTGACTATCCCCCAGACAACAGTGCCAATAGAGGTAGTTTGCTGGGCAGCTCATCATGGATATTAGAGTTTGGCATTGGGTTGTACCAATAATCAATTTTCTCTTGTATCTGTGTGCACATTGTCTAACATTATGAGCTCTTAAATTCAGATAAAAAGGTTGCAAGTCAGTTTCTCTTCCATTAATCTAAGTCCTAGCCCTGAAGCATGATGTGTTCTCAACTGTAGGGTCTTATTTTCTATTTCTGGTAGATAATCAAGATGTTTGGAGATAGCCTGCTTTGACTTGAGAGTCATTTGGATAGCTTTCACCAATCATTCAAAGGGAGGTATCCTCTAAGTTGCACTGTGTTCCCTGCCACACAGCCACTGGTTGCACAATCCATGCATTAATGTTCAGTGTACGTGAATTTCTCATGGGGTCTCAGGGGCATCACACTTCACTCTGTGTTACCTAGCCTCTCAAGTTCCAATCATCTCTATTCTTTCTTCTTCCCTCCTGAGCCCCCAGAATCCCCATCATCCCCACCTTCCCAATTTCCTGACCTCCCCACCTCGCATCATACCCCCCAATTTATCTCCTCCTCAGGGAGAAAAATAAGATCTAATTTCATTCTTCTACAAGTGGGCATCCAGTTCTGCCAGTCCATTTGTTGAAGATGCTGGTTTTCCCCCATTGTGTGTTCTTGGCATCTTTGTCAAATATCAGGTGGCTGAAAGTGCTCGTTCTCGTGTTTGGGTCTTCTATTGTGTTCCATTGATTTACATGTCTGTTTTTGTGCCAGTAACATGCTCTTCTTGTAACTACATCTCTCTCATATAACCTGGCTCTGGTATGGTGATGTCCCCTGTGTTGTGCTTTCTGCCCAAGATTGTTTTGGCTATTTGGGATATTTTGTGATTCCATATGAATTTTTGGATGATTTTTTTTCTAGCTCTGTGAAGGATGTTGTGGGTATTTTAATTGGCATTGCATTACATCTATAGATGGTTTTGGGTAAGATGTTCATTTTTACAATATTGATTCTACCAATCCATGAGCATGGTAGATTTTCCATTTCCTAGTGTCTTCCTCTAGGCCCCAATTCAAACTGGATTGTCCCACATATGTAGACCGAGTGGCTTCAGTTTCACAGAGATCCACCTGCCTCTGCCTCCTGAGTGTTGGGACTAAAGGCATGCATCACTATTCCTGGCTGATTGCTAAGTTCTTAAAATTCCTATTTTAATGTCTTAATATCTAGTATAATAATCATCAGCAACATGTGGATAATAATATTTCTTTGGGATTCTTGATAATTGTGTAAGAGTTCTATGAAATGAACATAGTTTAAGAATCTCAAAATATTGACTATTTACTAATTTCAAGTAAATCAAAAGATGGAGGCAAGTTTTATGTTATATCAGCCAGAAATGAAAACAGCAAGGTTCAGAACTGCAACAACAAATTAAGAAAATAAGTTGATATAGTGCCCAGTATGTGACAAAAATATATGACAAGTCTATTATGTAAAATACATTCAAAGTCTAATCATGAAAATAATCAATGGGATAGTAATAATTATGAGTATTGGGTAAGCAGCATTTGAGAGTTAAAGGGCATGTTCTTACATGTCAACCTGGTTCTTAATATCCTACATTTTGTGAAATACTCTTATCACTTAAAGATTACTGTAAAATTAAAGATTAAAATAGAAGTATGTTTCTGATAATTTTTCTTCAATATATTCACTATGTTACTGGCAAAGAAAGGGTTTATGGGTATAAAAAGAAGGCAATGAGGCCATCATTGTTATTTCTTTTTTTATAAAATATTTTTATTGATATTTTGTGTATTTCATACCTCATTTCTCAGCCCAATTTAGATTAATTCCCTTTTCTAGTGAAAGTATATGGGGATTATTGTTTTGTTGTCCTTAGACTTCTTTGAATTTTGACATAAAAAGCTGGAAAAAAAAGAAATGTTAGAAAAAAGGAAATATTAAAGACTAACATGGTAAGGAAATGTAAAGGCAAATTTTATTCAAGAATATATATATATATATATATGCATAACTCCCAAACTATATGATACAGAAATCAAAGTTACTAATGTGTATGATAAGTGAAGAGAAATAATTAACTTCAGCAATAAAAAGATTGTTTTAGTTTGGAGGAACCATTATTATTAGTGTCATATTCAGAAATTTTCTTCTTTAAAAGAAGAAAAATTTTAAATGATCATTCTAAAAGTAATTTAAAATATTTAGCAAAATTTAACCTTCATTAAAGAATGATGAAAATTCCTGACAATTGAGATGTTGGTAGAGATACATTAACATGATAAAGAGAAGCAAGAGAGTAGAGAACTTATGTTCCTGGTTTGAAAGAAACATTCTTAATATTTTACCTACAAAGTCTCAAAATTAAAATACTGAAATTATTTCTTTAATACCAAGAATGTAAGTTCCCTACCCTCTTGCTTCTATTCAAAATTACTATATTTCAGAAAGTACACTTTCTATAGGACAGGGAATTTTAGACCATTATGAAATTAACTGGAATTATTATTTGTATATGGTATGTCATTTCCATAAAAAGAAAACACTTATTAAAACACATTAATTGCTGGAGTTAATGAGAGAATTTAGTATGCAAGAATATGTTGCTGACATATAAATTCTAATTAAGCACATATTTTAGAAGCAAATTTGGAAGAAGTATTTTTTATGAAAGATACCATTTCTTTGAGACAGGGTTTCCTTATAGCCCCAGCTGGCCTGGAACTCACTCTGTAGACCAGGCTGTCCTTGACCTCACAGAGATCTGCCTGCCTCTGCCTCCCGATTGCTAGGATTAAAGCCGTGCACCACCATCCCCGGCTTGAAAGATACCATTTTTAACAGGAAGAAAAAATATAAAGAACATATAATAGAGATCTGGACAGATGGTTCAGTCTGTAAAGTACGTTCTATGTAAGCAGGAGGACCTGAGATCTATCCCAGAATCCATGGGAAAGCCAGAAGTGGCTGCATATGCCTATAATCCCAGCCTTGGGGAGCTGAAGGCAGGGGACTCTTGTGTACTAGTCTTTTCTAATCAGCAAGATTCAGGAACTTGCCCTATTCAGATTCTATAACCTCCAAGAATTATGAGGTTAAGTTTTGGGTGAGTGCCTTGATAAATGTTATTTGTTCAGCACTAATTTTCATGCTAGGCATTGAGCTAAGTGTTCGACACATATTAAGAATATCAGGACAGGAAGATCAAGACAGGATGTGTGCTTACTGGACCTCGTTTGGGTGACCATGGGAGGGAAAGACCCCAGTGTGGAGCACAAGGGCAAGATTGATGTTTGTTTGGGCTTGCCAAGGAGGAGCCTTCAAACACTTCCTTAAAAAAAGAACACCGGGGTGGAGAGATGGCTCAGCGATTAAGAGCCCTGACTTGCAGAGGACCTCGGTTCGATTCCCAGCACCCACATGGTGGCTAAGAACCGTCTTTAACTCAATTCCAGGGTACTCTGATGCCCTCTTCTGACCTCCGCAGCATTGCATGACACGGGTGCACCAACCTACATGCAGACAGTACACTCATACACATAATAAAGAATAATAATAATAAAAATAAATAAATAAATAAAATTTAAAAAAGGAAAATCATCAATTCAGAATATATATATAATATGTAATGTATATAATTATATATATATATATATATATATATATATGCAATACAAGTTGGAGTGAACAACAACAAAAGACCTGGAAAAACAAAACAAAGCAAAACAAAACAAAGCACCTCAGGAAAGACTAAGAAAAAGATGCAAGACATGTATGGCAGAGTGCAGGAACTCAGGTGGGGTGGGGGCATGGAAAGGGAAGTAACTCTAAATTCGATTGAGAAATGATATATGATGTATGGAAAAAGTTTAATAACAATAAAAAATAAAAAGATAATATCTAAATTATCATTATGATGCAACTGTATTTACCCTCATTTTTCACACAAAGGAATGAATATTTTAAGACTGTATAACTTGGTCACAGTTCTACAGAAATAGCCCCAAATGCAAAAGTGATTCTTTTTAACACTACCAACTGTTAAGGAACTAGTTCCACTTGGAACTAGGACAGAAACAAGAACACTGAACTTTGCTGTCAAGCTGTCCACTGTTATATCTGGATAGAGGAAAAAGTGTTTTCAGATGTTCAATTTGCCATTGGAATGTTTCTGACATTGACAAAATCTAAGCTGAGAAAATCAGAACACTGTTATACATGGGGGGGGGGGTTAGAAAACACCAGGGAAATTCTGTGACCAATAGATGAATGTGCTCATTTCTTTAGCTACATTAACTTAATGGACTCCAAGAAACCAAGTGTACTCAGTGGAATTATTGGATTCTCTTTACTTATTCAAAATAGAATGCCATCAATTTCTTATTCTTAATAGTGGTCCTCTTCTCACTATAAATTGTCCAAATGCTATAAGCTCCAACTTTCTTTTAATTTTAACAGTTGTCTAATGTGTCAATATTATAGACTAGTACCTTTTATAGTCTTATGTGTATGTTAGGCAGAGCAGGTGTTAAGTGTACATTGCAATTAATGAATTCTTGATGAGAGGGGATGCTTGGTTTGGTCTAGACCAGGCTACACTGCATATCAGTGGCCAGAGGAGAAATGCAAAGAAAGGATTCAGTGAGCCTTTTCTTCTTAGCACTAGACTGTATAATACTTCACTTAACTTAGTATTCTTCAGGCACTCAGAGCAATGAATTAAATTCTAGAGAAAAATAAGTATTTTCTGACTTGGTAGTTTTTGAAAAATATATTTTTCTGCAGTTGACATAGTCATTAATTTTAGTGTACCCTATTTGTTTTCTGCTAATGAAATTTTCCTCAGGTGTTTGGTTAATTAATTTTTCCAAGTTTCATGTAGAGTTTAAATGTCATTTATACAATGATAAGCACTTCATGGAAGGTTACTATAATTCATTTTTTAGATCAAATGGAAATTTCTTTTTTTTAATTTTTTTTATTAATTTTTATTATTTGCCTGTATTGTATGAATGTACTGTCTGCATGCAGTCTGGTGCACCGTGTCGTGCAACGCCGCGGAGGTCAGAAAGGGTCTCGGATTCCCACTGGAACTGGAGTTTCTCCTGAATTGGAGCTTCAGACGGTTCTCAGCCGCCATGTGGGTGCTGGGGATCGAACCCGTGTCCCTCTTGAATCATTCTTATAACTGGGCTATAAGATTTGACTGGTCATTAGAACTTCTTAAGTAGTTTACTTTGCCGTGAGTGTGAACTTTGTTGCACATTCATGTGAACATATTTTCAGTATGGAAGCTTTGTTCTGGGAAAAGTAACACTTGCTCCAAGACTTTCTTGATATCCTTCCCAACAACTGTTTCAATTTTCAGCATTACAAGAAATTGCAGTATATTCTGAGAAGTCACAGTACAGTGGAGAGATAAGTGGTTACACTGTAGAAAGTGTCTGTTGAGAAGGAGAGGAAGAGAGTCCCTGCAAAACCAGTGACAAGGGATCCCCAAAAAAAAGGTTGGGCATAAGCCAAAGTCCATGAGAGACAGCTGTCTCCACCTCAGGGGAATTGCTGATGATGACTTGGAGACTACAGTAGATTCACAGTTTATGAACTTACTTTGACTTTGGAATATCAAACAACACAACGAAACCCCAATAGTTTCATAGGAAAATATCATGAGAGTCATAAAGGTTAGATGAATCTCAGACAGTACAAGGAAATTTCAGTAGTCTTACGGGAAGATATCATGAGAGTCACAAAGGTTAGATTTTCTAGTGGGAGTATGTAGCCTACAAAACTCTAGCAAATCATGAAGTTAAGGCTGAAGCCTGTGCATGTCGACTAGGCTAACAGAATGAAGAAGTATCATCCCCACAAGGGCACGGGAGGACCCAAAGATTTAGTTCAACTGGGATTTATCTTCTCCAGTTCCAAAATGTGAAAACCTAGGAAGATCAATGGTATAAAATATACCTTGGAAGACCATGAAATAATCACAGAACAGCCATAACAATATTAAAAAGAATTAATGCCAGAATTATATCCAACCCACTTGATAGTAGTCTTAAATCATGCCCATTTGGGCTTTAATCTATTTTTTAAGTAAGTTTTTGTTTTATATTTTTTTATGGTGTCTGTCCAAAGGACACAAATGGGGCAAAGCTGCGAGAATAAGAGTCTGCCAGAATGTGAGTCCCTTTGGATTAGAGATACTATAGTTAAATTCCACCGACCCCAGGGGTCAGGGACCATGCAGAACCAGGACCTTAAATATTGGAAGATCCAAGGAGGAAATGTAGATCATATGTAAATAGAGTCCTATAGGCTTCCTGGGACCTTGCTCATTGAACCTACAGCAATAATTTCAGCATGCACGAGGCCCATGCAAGCTAAAGCTGACAAAAACTTGCACAGGGTTGTGGAAATGGACAACAGGGGCTCAAGTCTTAGCTGAACAATATTGGCAGCTGATTTACTGTTGGGTAAGGAAGAGCTGATCATAAAGGGAAGGGCCTCTAGGGTAGGCTGAATATGAATAGTCGTCAGTAGATGAGACTGCACTGAGTGACATCTGGGGGAGAACCACTTTTATATGATAGGACGTAACCAAATGAACAGAATTCATCAAATCTAGTGGGGAGGTTGTCTATGGAGGAGAGACAGTGAAGGAGAGCTATAAAGACGATTATGATTACTGTAGGAAATACACAAAAAAATCAATGTGTGTTTTAATTTGGGGTAGTTCGTGGTTTCCATAGAATGTGCGCATTACAGGGGGCCTCAGTCTACTAACCTACCTTGGAGCGGGAGCTACCAGCAGCTGTGTTGCTGCCTAATGTGGGGTAATGGGTCCTGAAATATCCGGGTCCACATGCAAGCTCTCTGGGCCATGAGCCCCCTTCAGCCCACCCAAACTTGTAGCCGTTGTTGATGCTTTTTTTTTAAAAAAAACAGCCTTTAGTGTTCTCTAAATAAATGAACATTATTCGAAGTAACAATCAAAACTATATGATTTTCAAAACTCCCTTCAAAACAAATTTGTTTATAATTTTTTAAATTTTTTAATATTTATTTTCATAAGGGTATGAATGTACTGTCTGGCATGTAGGTTGGTGCATAGGTGTGGGCACCCATGTCCGTGCAACAATGCCGCGGAGGTCTGATGAAGGGGCGTCGGATTCCCCTGGAAACGGGGAGTTAAAGATGGTTGTCAGCCGCCATGTGGGTGCTGGGGATCGAACCCCAGTCCCCTGCAAGGAGCGGGTCAGCACTCTTAACTGCCTAGGCTATCGCTCCAGCCCGCAAGACATTTTTTTTTAATTCAAAACAAATTTTTATTGAAGTTTTGGTGAATGTGGATGATACATTTTTATTTTTTATTTATTTATTTATTTATTTATTTAGTATTTATATTAGTTATTTATTTATTTTGGTCGTTTTTGAGACAAGGTATCCCTGAGTCCAGCGTGTCCTGGAACTCACTCCAGTAGACCAGGCTGGCCTTGAACTCACAGAGATCGACCTGCTCTGCCTCCCAAGTGGCTAGGAAGGCATGCGCCACCGACGCCCGGCGAATTATTTATATATTTATTGATAAAATTTAGACCCATTCTTCCTTCCTCTTCTCCCTTGGCCCCTCACCGCCAGAGCTCATGAATTCTGTCGTACATATCTTTCCTCTTTTTCCTCAGTCTTTTAAAAAATTTCAGCACAGAAAGTTTACTGTTTGGGCAGAAATTACTGTTTTTTTTTTTTTTTTTGGTCTTTTTGAGACAGGGTCTCCCTGTAGCCCCAGCTGTCATTCAACTTACTCTGTATACCAGGCTGGCCTTGAACTCACAAAGATCCTCCTGCCTCTGCCTCCCAAGTGCTAGGATTAAAGGCATGTGCCACCACACCCGGCCACTGTATATATATATATAAATAAATTTTAAGTGCAGTGCCTTGTGGTGAACATTTATATTTATATATAAGTGTAAGAGCCAAGGAGGAGGTGTATGACCATATGGAAACATATGGTCATATATTGTCTTTTTCCTTCTCTTGTGGACATGACTAACAGTTCAGCACTAATAATGGAGATTAACAAGTGCCCATGGGTATTGCTTTTCAAATAGATAAAGCAACAGAAAAAGCTCTAAACATTTGAATATTTTAGCAGAACTTCTGCTTACTTTGCTGTTCTAGGCTTATATTTAAGGCGAAAGCAGAGAATGTCTGTGATTATAACCATTATTAACCCTTTACTCCACCATCAGCAAAGTCTCCATGACACTGTCTATAATTGGTTTTAAACTTGGCACAGGTTGATGGTCTGTGGTAAGTTAAGTAATTTTACCCCACTGATTATATATTGTTCATATACTTTCAATAAGGTACCAAAGCCTTTCCTTTGCCTCATAAATATTAGAGTAGGGGGCTGTAGCTCTGTAGTAGAGAACATCTCAAGCAAGGTCATAGGTTCCATTCAGCAATTTATAGATACAAATATAGATATTTATAATATAGATATATGTATATGAATAAGTATAGATACATAATTGGATAGATATATTGATACATGCAGATATTGAGTGATATACAATCCATATCACTCAATATATGTCAAGAAAGATAGATGATAGATAAATAGAAAGCTAGATAGATGGATTGACAGACAGAGAGAGAGAATATAAAACTACAAAGGAAAGAAGAAAGATTCTGGTATGACAGTGTGGAAAAAAGAAAAGATAATGAGAGTAAAAAGAGAAAAACAAATATTGCAGGCTTCATAGATGAAGTTTGGGAGTTCTTCCTCTGCTTCTATCTTTTTGAATAATTTAAGTAGTATTGGTTGTAGATCTTTGTAGGTATGTTAAGATTCTGTTGTGAATGTATCTGAGTCTCTCTTTTATTTAGATGGAAGTCCTTATATTAATTTTTGATATCATTATTTGTTTTGTTTCTGTTTAGAATGTTGTTCTCGGTTTAATTTTGGTGGTTTCATTGAATTTAGGAATTCATCCATTTCTTTCCAATTTTCTAATTCAACACAGTATAACTTTTTAAAGAATTCCCTTATAAAATTATGGATCTCTTTGGTTTCTATGGTGATGCTTCCCATATTATCTCTTAATTTTGTTAATTTGAATTTGCTCTTTCTTTTTTTTTATTGGCTGGGCTAAGTATTTATTTTGTTTATCTTTCCAAAGAACTATCTCTTAGATTCACTGATTCTAATTTTTCTTTGTTTCTATTTCATTGATGTTTTGCATTGATTTTTATTATTTCTTCTTGTCTGCTCAGTTTGGGTTTGGTTTGTTCTTGCTTTGCTTAGAGTAATATATATTATCTATGTCTATATCTATTTATATATATATATATATGAATTTCCATGAGTGAATGAAGTTACTGGAGCTTCTTTTGCTATTAATTTTAAGTCTTATTGCATATGGTCTGATAAAATATATAGAATTATTTCAATATTTTATATTTGTTGAGGTTTTCATGAATTTTCCAAGGGTGGCTGAATAGAATGTGTGCATATTGGTGGTTGGATGGTGTTTAAATCTGTGGATGTTTGTTTGTTTCATTTGATTATGGTATCAATTAATTTTAATGCTTTTGTGTTTAAGCTTTGTCTAGGTAACTTGTCTGTTAGAGAGAGTAGTGTATTAAAACCACTTATTATTATTGAGTTGGGATTAATCTGTGTCATCAAGTCTAGGTGTAGTGTTTTAATGAATTTGGCAACACCAAACTTTGATTCACATATGTTCATGATTGTAATGTCTTCTTGGTTGATTTTTCCCTTGGTTAGAATGAAGTGACTTTCTTTATCTCTCCTGATTGATTTTAACTTGAAGTCTAGTTTTTCTGTTTTCTTCCTTAGTGCCATTTGCTTGGAAATTTTTTCAATCTTTCACCCTGAGGTGGTATCTATCTTTGAAGATGAGTTTCTTGAAGACAATAAAAAGGTGGATTTTATGTTTTTTAATGCTTTTATTGATGTTTTGTGTATTTCAGAGATCATTTTTAAGTTCAATTTAGGCATATTTCCTTTTCACTTCTCCCAACCCTACCCCAGATCATTCACTCTGCCATAACTGTCCTGCATCTTTCTCTCAGTCTTTTTTTATGCTTAGAAATTCACATTTTCCTCCTTTAATTTTATATTACTCTAAAATATGGATACATACTTTCCACCCATATAGTGTAATTACAGAGTCTGGAAACAAGTGGTGGGTCAATTCTAGAGGTCATTGAGAGATTTACATTATATAACAACATAGTTGCTTTTAGATAAACAGAAATATAACAATGTTGTTCAGTTTGCCATTCAACTGGGGATTTGGTGTTAGCATCCACAAATGAGAGAAACCATTCACGTTTTGTTTTTCTGGGACTGTGTTACTTCACGTATCATAATGGCTTTGAGTTCCATCTATTTACCTGCAAAGTTCATGATGTCATATTTCTTTACTGCTGAATAGTACTCTGTTGTGTAGATGTACCACAATTTTGTCATCCACATGTCTGTTGAGAGGCATTTGGTTTGGCTCCAGCTCTTCGCTGTTGTGAAGAGAGCTGCAATAAACATGGATGTGCAATGTATCTTTGCGGTAGGATGAGTCTTTTGGGTATATACCCAGGAGTGGTATGACTGTGTCAGGTGGTAGGCTCATTTTGAGTCTTTTAAGGGTTCTCCACACTGCTTTCCATAATGGTTGTACAAGTTTACATTCCCACCAGCAGTGGATGAGTGTTCCCCTTTCCCCGCAACCTCTCTAGCATTTGCTGTCTTTTGTTTTCTTTTTTATTTATTTATTACTTTTTATGGGTATGAGTGTACTGTCTGCATGTAGGTTGGTGCAACTGTGTTGTACAATGACACAGAGGTCAGAGAGGGTGTCGGATTCCCCTGGAACTGGAGTTAAAGACGGTTCTTAGCTGCCATGTGGGTACTGGGGATCGAACCCAGTCCTCTGCAAGAGCAGTCAGTGCTCTTAACCACTGAGCCATCTTTCCAGCCCCAGCCATCTCTCCAGCCCTTTGTTTTCTTGATTTTAGCCAGTAATATCGGAGTGAGATGATATCTGAGTGCTTTTCATTTGCATTTCCTTAATTATTAATGATGGTGAACACTTTTTAAGATGGTTCTCAGCCATCTTTAATTCCTCACTGAAGTCTCTCTGTTCAGCTCTTTATTCCATCTTTTGAGTAGGTCATTTGTTTTCTTCTTTGTTTTTTGAGTAGTCTATATATTCTTGACATTAATACTCTGTCATATGTATCACTGGTGAATATTTCCTCTGACTCAGTGGGTTTTCTCTTCACCTCCCCGATTATTTCTTTTGCTGTACAGAAGCTTTTGAGATTGATGAGGTCCCATTTGTCGACTGTGGACCTGATTTGGATTTTAGTCTTTTTTATTTTTTTATTTATTTTCGAATGTGTATGAATGTACTGTCTGCATGCAGGTTTGTGCACCCGTGTCATGCAATGCCGTGGAGGTCAGAAGAGGGTGTCGGATTCCCCCTGGAACTGGAGTTACAGATGGTTCTCAGCCACCATGTGGGTGCTGGGGATCGAACCCCGGTCCTCTGCAAGAACAGTAGTGCTCTTAACCGCTAGGCCATCTCTCCAGCCCCTGGATTTTATTCTTAATCCATTTAACTATCCTGTGTCTTTTCACTGCAGAGTTGAGGTCATTAATATTTAAAGTTGTTATTGAAAGGTGTGTATTTTTTACTATAATTTTAATTTCTGTTTTTGTTCTTGGTCCTATTTTTGTTTGCAAAATTGTACCTTCATTTGTTTCCTTTCTGTAGCCTCTTGGGAATATTCAGTCCTATCTTCAATGCTTTGTATTGCTTCAATTATTTTCTTTAGGGCTAGTTTGGTGGACATGGATTCTTTCAGCCTACTTGCATCATGGAAGATTTTTCCTTCCATTTTGTCTATGATAGACAGTTTTGCTGGGTAAAGTATTCTGGGTTGAAATCTATGATCATTTAGAACTTGGAATACTTTGGTCCAGGCTCTTCTGGCTTTTAGAATTTGCACTGAAAAGTCAGCTGTTATTCTTATGGGTTTTTCATCATATGCAACATGTTGTTTTTCTTTTGCAGTATTCAGTATTCTCTTTTTGTTCTGTGCTTTTAATGATTTTAGTACAGTGGGGAGATTCTGCCCTTATCCTCCTTGGAGTTCTGTAGCCTTCTTTTGTCTTTGTAGGTCTGCCTTTCCTTAATTCAGGGAAGTTTTCTTCTATAATCCTGTTGAAGATCTGGTCAATATCATTGATCTGAGATTCTTCTCCTTGCTTTCTGCCTATAATATGTTGATTTGGTTTGTTAATGGTTTCCCACTTTTCCTGCTTTTTTTCATTCCTGTGTTTTTAATTATTTTCATATTCTTTGCTTGAGTGGTGCAATTCTTCAACTTTGTCATCTAGTGTTGGTATTCTGTTTTCCATTTAATTCTTTCTTTTCTGAGGCTTTCTTCTATAGTTTCAAATTGGTTTATTGAGTTTTTCAATTCCATGTTTATTCCAGCCTGAGTTATCTTCAGTATTCTATCTCTTTCATCATCAGTTCATTTTTCAATTCCTAGATTATTCTTATCATTTTATTCAGTTGTATATTTGCATTATCTTGAGATTTAGTTGAGTTTATTCCTATCCTTTTTGAGTTATTTGAATTGTTAAAGTCATTGAACTCTTTGATCATGATTATGATTTTCTTCCAAATTCTGTTTTGGGGGTTCCTTTGGGCAATTGTTGTCATAGAACATTTCTGTAGGACTGGTGGGATTTATTGGGGACATGTCACCTTGGTTTTTCATATTTTCTGTGTTTTTGCATTATGACCTGAGATTATGGATTTCCTTTGGTGGTTATTTGATATGGCACTCTAGCCTGCTTCTATTGAGTGGAAGTTTGGTCTTGATTTTATTGTTGGTATAGCTTGGCTGCATCTTGATCAGGTATGAATAGCTAGTGCACCTGTGCATCTTACTGCCGGAGTCCAGCTCCAGCAGGTTCAGTTCCTGAAGTGGGTGGTCACAAGCTGGTGAAGAAATAAGCAAATAAGACACAAGAATCTCTTTCTTTTCATGACCTGAGGAGCATCTATCTTCCCTTCTCCTGTGCAGAGGACCTCTCAGGTTTGTCACTCTGCCGATTTCTTAACCTAAGGATTTCAGAGAGCACCCATTTGCCTTCTCTGATCCTGTGCAGAGGGCCTTTCCAGTTTGCCACTCTGCCAAATTCTTTCCTTCTCTTCTTTGTGCCTCAGTTCCTGATGTTTAATTTTATATACCCTAAAACTAATACAGATTATGCAAGTCTAAGCTAATAATGAAAAGAAAAAACCCAACTTCCTCATAAATATTTTTCAGAAAATTCATACCCAAAATCATTCTTTTTTTGTTTTTTTGGTCTTTTCAAGACAGGGTCTCCTTATAGCCCCAGCTGTCCTGGAACTCACTCTGTAGACCAGGCTGGCCTTGAACTCACAAAGATCCGCCTGCTTCTGCCTCCCAAGTGCTAGGATTAAAGGCATGCGCCACCACGCCCCACCTGAAATCATTTTTAACGTTGAAAACAGTAAAACAATCAATAATGGTACAATCATTTAGTTGAGACATCAAGAAAGTAGAACAATAAACAGTCATTCAGCTAAGCAATTTAGCAGTTTTGCAGCAAGGCAAAATTAATATTAACTTTTAACTCTAAAGACTTCATTTTTTATGCCTTGAAGTTACATAGGTACTGGAGAGTGTAAAAAGTGAACTGTAAAGCTTTAACAATGGAGAACTTTATTTTTCTCACTTTAGTTCCTTGTTTGCTAGACCTATAAGCCATTTTGCGGCTGATGTACCTTTGATTCATATCTTGTTTTTATACTGGTCATTGTTTTCCTCAGTTTCTGTTTTTTATACTTTTTACTAAGGTGATTTTCTAAGGGCTGTTAAGCTTTGAGTCAGATCACTAGAATCCACGGCCTCACTGGACTTAGTTTCACTTTGCCCTACAATCCTCTTTTTAGTTTAAACCTGACCATGAAATCAAAATTCCTTTCTTTACTTGAACATTCTGTGCATAACACAGTTTCTGTAGAATTCTTAATTGCTACTGTAATCATACTTTAAAGTTGTGTACACAGTGCCATTATTTCTTACAAAGTACTCATTTCTAGAAAAGGCAAAATATCAGTTCCACTCCTTGAGGCAGAAGCAGTTGCCCTAACTGCTAGAAAGCCGAAAGTCAAGCAGGCCAGAAAAATAAGAATTAATATGATAAGGAGAATTATTAACAACCAAGGACAGCTGGAGAGCAGACTTCAACCAGATGAGTCAGGTCACTGGAAATTTGTCAAGCAGTGAACCTTTCACAAATGGCTCTGCCATCTTACTTTTGATTTTTTTTTTTTTACTAAAGGGACAGGGTGGTCCAAGCTAGCTAGTTTGGAGCTCCCTAGCAGTGTGAGAGAGTCTAAGCTCAAAGAATGTGGATGTGGATGGGGACAAGGTGGGGTGGCTCTGACCATCTAAGATGTGAGTCCCAGAGCAGTGGGAATGGGCCTGGTACAAAGCAGGCAGATGGTGAGCCTGCGAGCAGAACCTGACTCCTTGGCAGCAAGAGTGGGTGGGAAGGAGCCTAGGCCCAAGAAAGGCCAAAAGAAAAAAGTTCTGACTTTTGTGGTGAAACATAAGTTTGAATATTAATACAGGTAGTTTAAGGTTATAAGACACAGGAAAAGGTAATTTCTGTGCAACTTTTTTCATCAATGATGAAATGGAGACAATGTTTCAAGACACTTTTGAAAATCTAAGACCAAAGTTGAGCTTCCAAGCCTGGCACAAGGTATGAGATTGAGCAGGTACCTAGGGCGCCTGAATTGGTCAGTTCTCATTCTCTAGCACCACTCATGCTAGTGCTACTGACCTGCTTCTGTGTTCTTCATATCCTATTTCCAATATTTTGTCTTAAGATAAAATGCTGATGATCATTATCCTCAAAGTTCCTTTTGAAAACAAGCAAACGTTTCTGACTATATAACAGCTTTCAGACAATGATCTGTCACCCACCTGTCTACATCTACTCCTGCTCCCAGTCTTCTTTCCCCACAAGTGTACTGGGTGCTTGCTTCCTCATCGAGGCCCACAGCCATCCAATCACCAGTCTTCCCTTGGTCCAGCTCTCTAGCTGAAGATAATGCTCATATTATATATATATTAATATATAATATACATATATATATATATATATGTGTGTTGTACAATACAAAAAGGTAGGAGTACGAAGGAATCTAATGGGATGTGGAGGAGAAAACTAGAGATGATAACTAGAAAGAACAAAGAATCAAAGACAA
Organism: Rhizomys pruinosus; assembly: GCA_009823505.1. Classification (NCBI taxonomy): domain Eukaryota; kingdom Metazoa; phylum Chordata; class Mammalia; order Rodentia; family Spalacidae; genus Rhizomys; species Rhizomys pruinosus. Next base: position 1,032,753 of record VZQC01004974.1, read on the forward strand.
ATATCAGATGGGCTCCCCAGCAGTGTTATTCCCAGTTAGGGCATTCTCAATGCAGTGTTAGGTTCTCTTAATTCAACTATGTCTGGGCTCACTGTCTCAGCCACTTCTGTTTCTGCTCAGATATCACACTCTCCTCCCCAGAAGACACTGAGACTGGGTTAGATTTTATGTGGTAGCCACTGTACTTTACTCAGTCAATCCTCTTCTCTTGTGGCTCATGTCCTGTTACAGTCAGACTTTCCTGTTGAATCTCCTTGTTTCTCTGAATTCTCTCCCAGCAGACTCTTTGTCTCCCAATAAACAGGGTTTCTATTGGATGGACACTGGTGAATGTTAAATAATGTCTGAACTCCATAGACAACATGAAATAGGTACTGATGCTTGTGAAATAAAGGTAAAACCAAAGGACCAAAACAGGTCTTTTTTTATGTTGGTAGGTATTCTAGCTTGTTTTCAATTGCTGGGACAAAGGAAGGGTTTATTTGGCTCACCTCTCCCATGTCACAGGTCATCAGGGAGTTCAAGGGAGAAGCTCAGAGCAGGAGCCTGGAGGGAGGAGCTGAAGCACAGACCCATGGAGAATTGCTGCTTACTGGCTTGCTCCCCTGGCCCATGCTTGACTTGCTTTTCTACACCATACAGAACAACCTGCCCAGGGGTGGTACCACCCTCATTGCGCTGTGCCTTTCTACATCACACAGCAATCAAGAAAATAACCCACAGAACATGGGTCATTCTAACGGAGGCAATTTCCCAGCTCCACCTTCCTCAACCAAGGTATGTCAAGTTGACACTAAAGCTACCCAGCACAATAAGGAATAACATAAATAGGAATTAAAATGCAAAGAAAACTATTACAGGCAGGGGCTCAGTTAAAAGATGAAAATACAGAAAAGATGGACTGTTTACACAAACCACGTCATATTAACATAAAAGATACTAGGGTCAGCAAGGTGTCTCAGCATGTAAATATGATTACCATCACATCTGACATCTTGAGTTCAAGATCCTATGGACTCATAACATAGGAGGAGAGAACCAGCTCCCATAAATTGTCCTCTGATCTCCATATTCATGCTGTGGCATGGACACACACAGGTACACACACCTAAGTCATGTGTGTGTGCGTGTGTGTGTGTGTGTGTGTGTGTGTGTAAGAAGTAGAGGAAGATTCTTAGGGGGAAGGAAGGATCCAAGTGGGAGAGGAGATAGGAAGGAAAGCAGAGGTTAGAGTGCAGAATGAGATAAACAAAACATGGTCAAATTACATGATACATCCAAACTAAAATGTCCTTATGTTCTTGTACACAAATGTATATTTACATTATACATATATACATGTAAATATAATTTCAGAGAAATTGTGAGATTGAAGCTTAGTTACAAGATCAGGTTTAAAGTTTCATCCTAGTCATTCATTAGAAGTGCTTCTTTTTAAATTATTTTTATTTTATGCATTTGTATGTGTGCATATTTGTGTGCGTATGCTGTATGTGTACAGTGTTATCAGAGGTCAGAGAAAGGCATCAAATTTCTTGGAGTTGAAGTTGGAGGTAGTTGCGATCCTCCCAATCCAGGTACTGAAAGAGAACACAAGTCCTCTGCAAAAGTAGCGGTTGCCTTTAACTGCTGACCAATCTCTCTAATCCCTGATGTTTTTCTTGAATCCAAGCGTTTTGGATGAAAAAGGAAGACAGTGAGATGAGAACAAGATTTCTACTATCATCAGTCACAGAAGGGAGCCACGGAGGTAGAAGCTGGGTTGATGGCACCTTTCCCCCCCGCTGACCTTTCTCATGTTTCCCCGTATTGTTGCCTTTCAGTCTACATCTGAACTGTTTAAGTACAGGGACTGTGACTTTGTCTTTAGGCATTCTCCAGTGCTTGGAGCAAGGTTGAGTCCAGGAAACCTCATAAACAGGAAGAAATAAGCATTCAGAAAATTCCTTGGTCCCCAGAAATGTTCTCTAAATCCAACTCTCTATGACATGGAAAATAATGCAAACACAAATGAAGCCAGTGTGCTTTGTACTCTTGCCATGTTGCAAAGGAAATCCCTATCTATCTGTCTATCTATCTATCTATCTATCTATCTATCTATCTATCTATCTATCTATAATCAGGGTCTCCCTGGAGCTCCAGCTGGCACAGAACTCACTGTGTAAACCAGGATGGCCTCCATCTCACAGAGCTCCGCTTCCCTCTGCCTCTGGAGCTCTGGGATTAAAAGCATGTGCTTACATACCCAGCTCATATTTTTAAAAAAGAAAAACTCCTTTAGCAGAGGAATTGGAGGGGGATGGGGTGGGAGAGAAAGAGGCCAAGAAGGAGAAGTTCTCATTTCTATTGTGACACTTTCAAGATAAATGTTAGCCAAATGGTGGGAAATCAGTCCCAAGTCCTCACAGTGCTGTTCTCCTGATAAAGCTGCAGGCTACGCTGCATTGGCACATTTGCTGACCCTTGGGATTCCTTCACAGCTGCCTTAGTTAACCTTCCTTTGTAATCATTCTGGAGTCTACACTCATCCTCAGCTTGTTAGACTCAGTTATCCTGGGGCAGAAATGGACATCCCTACAGAGGTGGAGGTGGCTGTCTCAATTTCACGTCAAAAGGAGAAAGGCTTGCACCCCCAGCACTACAAAGGAGCAAGTGCAGCGTGAAGGATCCCTTTACGTACAACTACTGGCTTTAGGGGTGGAAGATACCATAAATGCCATCCTAGTCAACTCTTCCTACAGGTGGCAATGCAACTCAGTGGGAGACTACTTGCTTAGCATGGACAAGGCTCAGGATTCAATACGCAAGTCTGGGTGGGGAGTGACTCATTCTAAAACGTAAACAACTCCAGTAATGGAGGACTCTGTTCTGAGCCCAGCCTCGTCCTTTCCTGCTGCCCCACACTTCCAACACATCCATCAGAATGGGAGAAGCTGTCACCCGAGTGACTTTTTGGTGGGAAAGCACCAGCCGAATGTTAATATTCATCGTGCTTGGTTCTGGGAGCCTGTGGCAGGGTTAGAAAGTGGGGGAAATCAAAGATGGCTGTGCTCAGGGACTGCAGCAGCAAAATGCAAGGGGCGAGTGCTTAATCTCCGCCAGGCTTTGAATGGGGAGGAGGATGTGTGGCAAAATACCAGGCAGTCGGCTCATTTCATTTGTTTCCCCTGAAAAGAGACTTTTTGTCTGCTAAACGGAGCTGCTTCTAATCACCCTCTGCGTGGCATTGCCCTGCAGGCCATTAATCAGGCAGAACTCCTCTGAGCTCTCAGTCTTGACACTTCCATCTGCCTCTGCTTGCTCAGATTAAAAGTTTTAAAATTTCTTTAAGGGAAATATCAGGTTTGATATGAAATTTTGAGTTGAGATTTTCCTATTGAGACCTAAATTCAGTGTTCTATCAGAGTAGATTATGCCATTCTTGGATTTTCATGTAGACTAGGTTTGTGTGTTTGGACTCATGATCTATGTTTGTTGCATATGTACTTTATAACATGGAATAATAGAATACCAGGTATTTGGTGGTCTAAGCTCTAGTGACTAAGATGCTAAGGCAGGAGGATCATCATGAGTTCAAAGGCAGCATGAACTACAGTGCATACATGAAGTGAGCCAGTGCTGAAGAAGGACCCAAATAAAATACAAGTGAGATAATGATTAATTCTTTACTTATTAAATGAGCAGATACAAATTTCTATACTGACAGTGTCCCAAAGAAATCTAATGAAAACCACATATCTTTATTGTAGATTTTCTTCTGACTTCAAAATGTAGTGGGGGAACAGTGAGGTGGCTCGCCCGGCAAAGGGGCTTTCTGTGCAAGTCTGGTCTGAAGCCATTCCTGGAACCCAATGGTAGGAGAGAATCAACCCCTCAAATTATCCTGTGATCTCTATGTGCATGATATGCACATGCACATGCACACATGCTCTCATATGTATGCATCGTATACACACAATAGTAGTAACAAAATAAAAATGTAAATGTAGTTAGAAAATGGTAAAATGAATTTAATGACATATTTGATTTGACCTAATATGTCCAAAATACCAAGGGAATTTGTTTAAAATCCTGAAGATGGGGGGGGAGAAAAAGAGAGAATGTGGATGAATGAATGAATGAATGAATGAATCTTAGGATGTGGGATATAAAGGCAAAAATGACTGAGAGACTGGGAACTCCATAAGAACTTGCCGGTATCCCAAGCAGCATGTGAGTGTCACTCGGGGTCTGCAAGATCTTTCACAAAAATCCAGATACCTGCCCCCAGTCCAGATACACAGGCACATCGGACTAAACACATTTGCTCCTTGGGAAAGGCAGAGGAGGGAACACAGAGCTTAGCTTTTGGTCCAGATACTGGGGCTGAGCTGAATGCCACCCCCTTGCCTAATCTAGAACTTTTTCTTCTGGAACCCTTGTGAGCACCTGGTGTCCTGCTGGAGTTTCTTAACCTCTTCTTCATTTGGATGCTTATTTACAATTGTTTCTGGGCTCCTGGGCCCACTTCTCTGGGTATAGGTGAAAAATACCTTCCTGTGGCAAGAACTGATACGTTAGAAACACAGAAGTGTTGTAGGGCTGGGTAGCAAAGTCCATTGCTTTTCGAGGAAGTGGAATCAGCTAATCAAGATGCAAATAGTATCAGGCAGTAATTTCTAGTAATTAAAAACTAGTAATACATCTTTTTATGCAATCCTGCTCTTGTCAACCTCATGGGTTAACAACATAATTAGACTCACAGGTGCAGAAATGGAGCCTTCATCATAAATAGGGGAACAGAAGGAAGAAACCAGCCATGCAGTTTCGGGCAAGGACCTTGCCGTGAGAAGTCCTGCCCCTTGTCATTTCCAGAAGCTGACCATGTCTTTGCTTTTATTGGCAGTTCTTTCCCAACCAGTAGGCTGCAGATGCCTAGAAGGCTGGGGAGTGCTGAAGTTGGATTTCCCCAAGCAGTACTTTGTAGTAATGCGACAGGACTTGATATGGGCTGCTTTTGCTTCCCGCTTCTCCTTCCCTCTTTTCTTCCCTCTCTCCTAACTGGAGAGAAATGTGTGTGTTGGGCTGTGTACATGGCTGTGGCATAGAACAAGATTTTGAGTCAAGAGTGATTGTGCTTCTCCTCTAATACAGACCTCTGACAATGTCAGCAGACATTGGGGAGTTCCTAGTACATCTTGCAGGTGGTGAAATACAGAGAAGTTCAGAGCTTGAGGAGGAGGAGCTGCTGATGGTCCAAAGAGAAAAGATTTTCCAAGTGGAACATCAAAGGCTGTGCAGTCCTTTCCTAATGCAGGCCCTCTCCTACCACCATATAATTCAGTTCCATCTTCTCTTACACTTCAAAGAGCATAGGACAGAGGCTCTGTTGAAATACTCACATGGTTAGTGTAAGAAGGAGATCGTATAATGGGCGGTGAGGACAGTCATGGGAAATCCTCAGTAGGAAGAAGCTAGTGGAAAATAAAAGGAGTGCGACAACTCTTCCCAGCAGGACACCACTCCTCTCCCCAGTCCTGGGAGGAATCGCTCACAAAATGTGTCTCCAGCATGGGCCATCTGAAGGTCATCACAATGGGGGGTTCAAAGCTTGCAGAATGTCCCCTCTCCCACCTTCCACATACCTGTAACTAGCACCACCAGGCAGAGAGGAGGAATCCTGGAGAGCTTCTGGGTGTCCCTTGTCTTTATCACTGTCAACTCTACCTATGAAATGGACATATAGGATCAGCAAGATGGCTCAGTGGGTAAAGATTGTCCCCAAGCCTGATGACCTGTGTTCCATATCTATAACCCTCATGGTAGAAGGGGGAACTGACTCTCCCAAGCTGAACTCTGACCACAGTTGTACTGTGGCACATATGTATCTACACACACACACACACACACACACACACACACACAACACACAATACACACATGCACACACACACAAAAGCACGAATAATAAATAATAAAAATCAAGACAGCTCTCCATGCTCAACCCTGTTGTCTCAGTTCACACCACCATCACCGTGAACTTAACAGTAACAGCCAAGCAGTTCTTTGTTTCCCTGTTGCACTTTCTGTCTTCAGAGACAGAAGGAGAATGAGCTTAGGAATTCATAAACCGAGTCCCCCCATTCTGTGTATATCTTGCCAGGATCTCAGGTTGCATTTGGATAAACAAATTAACACATTGAAATATATAGTTTACCCCCACTTTCACCTCTGAATCTACCTCAAACACCCTTGCTTATCACCTGCCAGCTAACAACCCTGGGAATTCAGATTGCTTCCAGACCAAGACAATGACACATTCTACACCTTTGGGCTGGCATGCCTGATTCCTCTCTCTTTGTACATCTTGATCCTTGAGGGCTTTATTTAAAGTAGTTACTTTAATGAAGCCTTCATGGATCATTTTTTTTCTATTAACAAGCAGTAACTATCCTTATTTACTGTCTATTGAACTGTCAATTTCTTCAGCTCTAACTAGCCTCTTGTAAAAGACTGAGGTTAGTTACTTGGTGCAATCTGATGAATAAAGACAGCAGGTTCTTCTGTTGTCTTGGCCCCATTGGATACCATTGTACTTATTTCCTCTTCTTATAAGTTGTTCTTCTGTTTCATGGGACAGCCAAGAAAGCAATTATAGAGAATGGCATACACAATTAGGCTTAGATATCAGCCACTCAAAAATAAGACCTGAGAATTTTAGATGGTAGCTGCAGAGAGGGTCCTTCTCTGCTGGGAATGGTCAGCAGAGCTTGTGCATCCTAGTGAGGAGGAAGGCTCATACTTCAATTCTTAGCAGGCTGTTGGAAACGAGTCTTGGAGAATTCTTGGTTAGAAAATTTTTACTTACTTTTGCTTATTTAGGTAAGTAGTTATTAATCTCTCCTACTAGACCATAAGCTCAATTAGAGTTGCAATTCTAACCATTTTCTTCATTGATGAATATTTAGCACATTTCTAGAACATAGTAGTTTCTCAAGGAGTATTTGGTAAATAAGTTGAACTGGGTGGTTTCATTTGAAATGCTAGACAAAGGCACACCTTGAAAATACTACCGATCTGGGTGGGATTTTAAATAACTGCGTTTATACTAGTGAATAGACATGAATAATCAATGAGCAAAATGCAACAAGCTCAAGACTAAGACTAGTGCTGCTATCTTAAAGTTTTATAGTGTGTGACTAGTCAGTAACATTGGAGTCTAATTCTAAGTGAAAACATTTCTAAATTTCAATGCTTACTTTTAATTTTTTATTTATGTGTGTGCCTGTGTTTGTGGATGTGTGTACATGTGGGACTCAGAAGGTGTTCACAATCTTGGAACTGCAGCTACAGGCAGTTGTTAGTTCCCTAATATGGGTTCTAGGAACAGAACTCAGGTCTTCTGCAAGAGTAGCAAGCCCTCAGCAAGTTCAGACCCCTAAATTTATTTTTTTTCCTTTTTTAAAATTTATTTTTTTTATTTATTATTTTTAATGGATTCACAATATAAAAGCACTGTTGTTTTCAGATCACATTAACATTGTTCAGTTTTCCATACTATTAGGTAATTGGTATTAGCATCCACAGATGAGGGATACCATTCGTTGTTTGTTTTTCTGGGACTATATTACTTCGCTTAGCATATCTTCTAGCTCCATCCATTTACCTGAAAAGTTCATGATGTCATCTTTCTTTTCTGCTGCATAGAACTCCATTGTGCACAGTATTCCAGGCAGGTGAGGTGTAGCTGGTGTTGATGGTGGAGTCTTGCTTGACTCAAGGAGACCCGTATTTGCTTTATTGGTTTAGTGGCCTTTGGTAACACTCTCTGGTGTTCCAGAGGCCATCTGTACACTTGCATGTGTGGTCTCAATACATCTTTCCCATGTTAACATCAGGTCTTCAGCAGCAGGGCCTTATCGCCCCTCTTCTTGCAGGTATCCCAGTTTAGAGGCAAGGAGCCTTTACCTTTTGTGGGGCCTTAGATCCCCTGGCCAACATCTCCCTGGTAGAATAATCCATTACTGATGTCAGAGCTCCTGTATTGATATATTTTGCTTAAGTGCATAGTTTAAGGACTTTAGTATTATATTTGGTTCTGAACAGAGAATAATCCTTTTCACAGTTCTTATGTCTATTAGTCAATTAAAGAAGGCAGTTTTACCAGTTTTATAAGAGATTACCTCTATAATAGTTGTCTCCAATTTACAGTTGGAGAG
>VZQC01004974.1:1042523-1217840 GCA_009823505.1 Rhizomys pruinosus
CTCTTCTCTTCTCTTCTCTTCTCGTCTGTGTCTTTTCTAAGCACGCTTTCCCTAAAATGTTGGGCTTCACAAACATTTTGAGCATCCTCACTCTTTCAGCCATGAGGCTGACCTCCACGAGGATTTAAACATGGCCCCTTTTTTCTCTCCCCTCCATTTCCCTCCTCCAGCAGCTGCTGAGATTTGTAACGTGTCTACACTGGAATTTTTAACCCTAATAGAATTGTCCTCTAGCTTCTGTTTGAATCTGTTCTTGAATTCTTGTATTAATGAGACTAAGAACCAGGAGGGGCTCCTGTATCATCATGTGATTGGTTATTCAGTATGGGTTTCCTGCCAACTCTGTAGAGCTCAGGAGGATCCACGTCCCACTAAATGACGCCCAGGTGAGTGAATTTCACACATCCTTTCAAAGTTCAGCATGGGCAGTCAGACTCAGACCAACTTGGTTGCTCCCTTATGTGGTTCTGGAATGAAGAGGATCTTCTTCTAAGTCCTCAGGATAGAACCAAAGAGGCTTAAGTTGGGATAAAGATGCTGCAGCCTAGAACAAGCTGTAACTGGAGGAAAAGAACAAATACAGGACCTTTTTGCTGCCAACAGGTACCAAGTTAATGCAGAGAGAGGCTGAGTTGGGGCAGCCATATCTGTTCATGCATGAGAATACTCAATGTTCCCACAAGGGGGCAGGGCAGACGCAAAGGTACGGAGTGCAGCAACAGGCATTTTTTTCTCAACAACCATACAGGTAACTCACACAAAAAAGTAGCTTTTGACTTCCTTGGTATCTCTGGTCCAGAACCCCATAAAGAAAACATTCTATCAGGGATGTGGGCTGGGTGGCTGCTGTTCAGGTCCTTGCTATTGTCTTGGAGGTGGTGAAACTAAAGTGCTGAGAGTCTGCTTATGATGAAAGGAGCTCAGGTTGGATTCCTGCAGGGCCTTCCAGTCTGGTGAGAGGCGGTATATAGGAGAGCAAGAACCAAGTCAAGGTTACCTGTGCAACTGAGCCAAGACCAGCTAAACGCCTCTGTGAATAGGAATGTGAGGTCACTTCTTATTTTCAGAGTGTTTTCCTGTCTGAGGAATGAAGTCCAAACCACTGGTGCAAACACGCTGGTCTTCTCTAATCTCATCTCCCCTAGGCTTTGCAGTTATTATATTTGGTGCAGTCTCACAGGTTACAAACACTTTGTAGGAACTCACAGAAGGTTAAACCTTCTCACGCTGAACGGCTGCACCCTCCTCTCCCTCCTACAGCTCCTCCTTGTCTGAAATACTGTCTGTTTGCTGGGTCAGGATCACTCTGTGTCCCTTGGTTAGCTTAGTTATGCTGGAAAAGTCCTCCTATGTAAAATAAGTTGTCTCTGAAAGTAGGGACTGTGTAAACTCATTTGCATGTCACCAGAGCTATGCTCAGTTTCTGGCACAAAGCAATTACATTAATTAATTCAACTGATTTGTTAATTCACACAGAACCTCTGTGGGTAAATTCATATTCCTTGGACTGACAAGGACCCTCTCATTCCAACACATATTTTTCACTGATGGATCTGAACTAGCTAGGTATGAACTGCTAACCCAGTTCACTTTCCTGAGTGGAAAGCATAAAATACTTATTTCCACAGTTCCTAGGCCAGTGATAAAGTGACAGAACATCATGTCAGTGTCTGAGAACTTGAACTGCACTCACCCAGAATGGACAGCACTCACAGTGAAGAGTGTGTGTGACTAACATTTGCGAACATGACTTAATACTACATGCTTGTTAGAAGCATCTCATGCTGTGTGCATGGCATCACTTGCTTTCAATTTCCTTTATGACCTTTTATGGTTTATGTTGAAAAATCAATTAAGCAGGAGGGGAGAAGAGGGAAAATTAAAATTTTCATAGTTCTGTTCCTTTAATGAAGACAAAATGGAAAAGAAAAAAATAAATTTTACTGAATCGAAGCATATACTGGTTGTTATTTGTGAATGTGAATATTGACCTATAATGAAAAGGAAAATTGATATTTTTGTTAACTTGAAGAGAGGAAAAAGAAAGTTGCAGTCTAAAGAGTAATGATGTTTTAAAAGTATATAAAAACTGGTTTTCATTTGACAGAATTTCTTGTGAAATTTAATTCTAGGAAATGGGTTTCTTCCATTTTGGAAAATTTTAAGACAAAGAAGTTCAAAGTACAGATTTGAAGCAGAATCATTTCCAGGAGGAATGATTTGCAGTTTGGTGATGTATTTCAGCGTCTTCACATTTTTACCGATCTTTGCCGTAGGGGCACTGATCTCCCCAAGGAGGATGCAACTTCTGGCCATATCAGACAGTCAACGGGTAACCCAGTGACCACCAGGGATGCTTGATAAGATGTTGGTACACAGTGCTTCTAGAAGGAAGCCACCTGTGCAATTCATCTGCCTGTCTGTCTGTCTGTCTGTCTGTCTATCTATCTTCTATCTACATGTTAGTTGTCTCACATTCATCTAGTGTGTGGGATCATCAGTATATGTAAGTCTGCATCATTGGCTTCATGTTGACTTAATGCATTCTTATACAAATACTGTTAGAATACAAAAGAAAATGTGATCTGTAGTTTACAATATGCCAAACTATGAAAAAGTTTACCTAACACAAAGGTTAAATATTTAAAAAATAAGCCTTTAGTAAAAATTCACTGTTGCTATCATTGCAAAAAACAATGCCTTCATCTCTCTGGGATTCTGTAAAGGTCAGGCTCCAAGCATGGGCTCTGATAATCAATATTCTTGCTGCTCAGATAAGACTTTGTCAATCTGACAAGATGCCAGCACAGTGCCTGGCTGGCTTCAATCCTTTGCTGTCTGGTGACCTCAGTGGCTGTCAGAGGCTGTCACACCAGAGAGCTGTGATCCAAGGATTGGATCTCTGTAAAAAAACTTCCCTGAGAGTAATCACTATAAAATACTGTGATTTTATGTTCTCCGAAAACCGGCAAACATTTCCATGAGCAGATAGTCTTTGAAAAACAAGCATGTCATTTTAATGGCCTTGTTTTGTTTTTTTCTTTAATTATTTAATAAATACAAATTAAAAGACTGCAGAGATGTCTCAGCAGTTAAGAGCATTTGCTACACTTGCAGAGGAGGCTAATACCATCGCCAAGCCATGCATATGTTACCATTCTCTACCACCCAGGGAAGGCTACACCCCCTTCTTGACTAACATGTTCATATACTCCCCACCCCCATATACACAAATGTACATAAATAAAAATAAATACCGTAAAATCAAGGATAGAGAGTGGCTCAGTGGTGAAGGACACTGGCTGCCCTTATAGAGGACTCTGGTTCTGTCTCCAAACACCCCCCCCATTAGCAGCTAACAACGTGTCTGGAACTCATGGTTCCAGGGGAGTGAGGTCTCCTCTGGACCTCCCGGGCATTGCCATGACATGGGTGCACTTACCTAATGACGGCAATGTATACTCATACACATAAAATAAAAATAATAAATAAAATATTTAAAAAAATAAATACTTATTATGATAAAAGATTGTTAAAAGCATCTCATGCTGTGTGCATGACATAACTTGCTTTTGATTTCCTTTATGACCTTTTTTGGTTCATGTTGAAAAAAACAATTAAGCAGGAGAGGAAGAGAGGGAAAATTAAACATTTTTATAGTCCTAATCCTTTAATGAAGACAAAATGGAAAAGAAAAAGAATTTCACTGAATCAAAGCATATACTGTAAGAAGTGGATAATACATAAATATGACATGAAATACCATATTGTTTTGATGCCAGTTCTCCCTGTAGCCCAAGCAGGCCTGGATTTTGATATGTAGAACAGATTGTTCTTAATCGCACAGAGACCTCCCTGCTTGCCTCTTTTTCCTTAGTACTTGAATTAAAGGTGTGTGCCACCATGCCTGAATTAATCCTAGACCACAAGAGGCAGGATCTTTCCAAGAAGTCTCATCTCAAAAAAACAAAAGAAGAGGAGGAGAAGAAGGAAGATGGAGGAGGGAGAGGAAGAGGAAAGGGAGGAGGAGGAGGAGGAGGGGAAGAAGAAGAAGAAGGAAGAAGAAGAAGAAGAAGAAGAAGAAAGAAGAGAAGAAGAAGAAGAAGAGAAGGAGGAGGAGGAGGAAGAAAAGGGATTTTGAATGTTTGACCACCAAGAAATGACAAGAGCTTGAGGTGTTAATTACCAGGATATGAACATTGCAGAGTGTGAGCAGGTATGTGAATACCACATAGCCAATAAATATACACACTTTTTCCATGTTAATTAAAAGTAAATTGTAAAATGGGGAAAATAACAAAAGCAAAGAGAGCCAAAAGGAAGTCCCTGAAATATTAGGATGCAAGGAATTTGTCCTTGATCTCAAAGGCTATGCCAAATGGAGCTTGATCTATGGATGAATCTTGTCCCAGACTTGGGAAGACCAACGGCCTGTGTGGATTACCCTCAATGTCCCGAAGTGATGAAACAGCTCTCTTTCTGTGCAGAATTCCTGCTTCACAAACCCCAAACCCATGAGAGGACAGGTGGAAATAGACGCTGTGCACTTCTAGCCAGGAAGCAGGGCCAGCAGAAATGTCTGTTCTCATGGCCAGAGAGGAGAGATGCTAGAGCCAGAGGAGAGCTTGTCTGGAGTCAGGACAAAGACATTTTCTGGGCTATGGACATCTTGGAGCACTCATTTGGCCTCTGGAAGCAGAAACTGGCTGCATCACAGTGAGAGAGGAGAGAGACTTTGGGGATGGAGTTCACGTGGTCACAGTGTTCTCACTCCCCAGTTGTGTGGGCCCTATCTGGTTATGGAGATTGTCCTCTGGACAGAGCAAACATGGTCAATGTCCTCAGCCTATCCTGTTGGAGGATATTTCCACCCATCTATATGTCTAATACATTTTTACACCTAATACATTTTTTCAGTATTTTTTATTATATTTTAAGGGATACAAAATGTAAGAGCACAGTTGTTTTCAGATCATATTGACGTTGCTCAGTTTTCCATACAATTGGTGCTAGCATCCACAGATGAGGGATACCATTTGTCATTTGTTTTTCTGGGACTGTGTTATTTCACTCAGCATGATATCTTCTAGCTCCAGCCATTTACCTGAAAAGCTCGTGATGTCATCTGTCTTTACTGCTGCATAGAACTCCATTGTATACATGTACCACATTTTCTCTATCCACTAGTCAGTTGAGGGGCATTTGGGTTGGTTCCAGCTCCTTGATATTGTGAAGAGAGCTGGAATAAACATGGCTGTGCATGTATCTCTGCGGTAGGATGAGTCTTAAGGGTACATGCCCAGGAGAGGTATGGCTGAGTCAGGTGATAAGTTCATTCCAAGTCTTTCAAGGGGTTCTCCACACTGGTTTCCATGTGGCTGTACGAGTTTACATTCCCACCAGCAGTGGATGAGTGTTCCTCTTTCCCCACAACCTCTCCAGCACTTGGTATCATTTGTTTTCTTGATCCTAGCCAGTATTATTGGAGTAAGATGATATCTTAAAGTGGTTTTGATTTGCATTTCCTTAATGATTAGTGATGTTGAACACTTCTTAAGGTGTTTCTCAGCCATCTCTAATTCCTCACTTGTGAAGTCTCTGTTCAGCTCTTTGCTCCATCTATTGAGTGGGTCATTTGTTTTCTTTCTTCTTTGTTTTTTGAGTAGTTTATATATTCTGGAAATCAATGCTTTGTCAGATGTATCTGCAGTGAAGGTTTCCTCCCACTCTGTGGGATTTCTCTTCACTTCCTTGATTGTTTCTTTTGATGTACAGAAGCTTTTGAGTTTAATGAGGTCCCATTTGTCAATTGTCGACCTTAATTCTTGTGCAGCTGCTGTCTGATTTAGGAAGTCTTTTCCTACGCCTATGTCTTGTAGTCTGCTGCCAACTTTTTCTTCTATCACCTTCAGAGTTTGGGGTTTCACGTTGAGGTCTTTAATCCATCTGGAGTTGACTTTTGTACAGGGCGAGAGGTAGGGGTTTAATTTCATTCTTCTACAAGTGGTGATCCAGTTTTGCCAACACCACTTGCTGAAGATGCTGTCTTTTCTCCATTGTGGTTTCTTGGCCCCCTTGTCAAATATGAGATGGCTGAAATTGTATGTGCTCAGATTTGGATCTTCGGTTTTGTTCCATTGGTCAACAGGTCTGTTTTTGTGCCAGTACCAGGCTGTTTTTATGACTATAGCCCTGTAGTATAGTTTAAAATCTGGTATAGAGATCCCTCCTGTGTAGCTCTTTTCACTCAGGATTGATTTGGCTATTCGGGGTCTTTTGTTTCTCCAAATGAATTTAAGAACTTTTGTTTCCAAGCCTGTGAAGAAACTCTTGGGGATTTTGATTGGGATTGCATTAAATCTATACAAGAGTTTTGGTAAAATGGACATTTTTACAATGTTAATTTTCCCAATCCATGAGCATGGGAGGTTTTTCCATCTTCTGAGGTCTTCTTCAATTTCTTTCTTTAAGGGTTTAAAATTTTTGTTGTAGAGGTCTTTGGTGTCTTTGGTTAGGTTTGTTCCTAGGTATCTTATTGTTTTTGAGGCTATTGTGAGTGGGAAGGTCTCTTTGAATTCTTTCTCCAGTTGCTTGTTCTTGGTGTAAAGAAAGGCCATTGATTTTCTAAGGTTAATTTTGTATCCTGCCACTTTGCTGAAGCTGTTAATCGTTTCTAGGAGTTTTCTGGTGGAGTTTTTTGCATCTCTTAAGTAAACAATCATATCATCAGCAAATAGGGATAGTTTGACTTCCTCTTTTCCAATTAGTACTCCTTTAATATCCTTTTCTTGCCTTATTGCTCTAGCAAGTGTTTCAAGCACTATATTGAAGAGGAGTGCTGATAGGGGGCAGCCTTGCTGAGTTCCTACCTTTAAAGGGAATGTTTCTGTCATTTCCCCATTTAGGATGATATTGGCTGTGGGTTTCCTGTATATGGCTTTGATTACATTGAGGAATGATCTTTCCAATCCAATTCCCTCTAGGACTTTAAGCATGAAGGGATGCTGGATTTTGTCAAAGGCTTTTTCTATGTCAATTGAGATGATGGTGTGGTTTTTGTCTTTCAGTCCATTTATATACTTGATGATATTTATTGATTTTCATATGCTGAGCCATCCCTGAAACTCTGGTATGAATCCAACTTGGTCATGATGGATGATCTCCTTGATGTGGGTCTGTATGCGACTTGCCAGTAACCTGTTTAGAATTTTGGCATTGTGTTCATTAAGGAGATGGGTCTATAGTTTTCCTTTTTGGTTGTATCTTTGCCTGGTTTTGGTAATAGAGTGATGCTGGATTCATGGAAAGAATTTGGGAGAATACCCTCTTTATCCTTCTAAACAATTTCAGTAATAATGGTTGTAAGTCTTTTTGAAATCTTTTATGGAATTCTGCCATGAAACCATCTGGGACTGAGCTTTTTTTAGTTGGGAGGTTTATTACATCTTCAATTTCTTCATATATTATGGGTCTGTTTAAGCTGTTGATCTCTTCATGGTTGAGCTTTGGTGATTCCCAGGATTTCAGATATTCATCCATTTCTTCTAGGTTTTCAAACTTGGTAGAGTATAAGTTTTTGAAGTATTCCCATATGATTTTCTTGATCTTTTCATTGTCTTTTGTGATATTTCTGTTTTCATCACGGATTGTATTGATGTGGAGTTGTTCCTCCTTTCTTTTGGTTAACTGGGCTAGAAGTCTGTCTATCTTATTCATTTTAATCTAATATATCTAATATTAATTTAACACATCAAACCAATCATCACAGTTCTCTAGGGGAATGGAACATATAAGATGGATATATATTTAAAACTATTTGTTTAACTGCCTTACATTGTATGGTTGGAGTAGTCCAACAATGGCTGTCTCACAGTGGAGAAGCCAAGAGCTCAGAAGTTGCTCAGTCCATGAGGCTGGGTACCTAAGCAGTCTCAATCTAATACCAAAGCCCTGGAGGATTCCTGGAGAGCCATTGATGTACAGTCCATGTTGGAAGTCTGAAGAAGCTAGTTCTATCAGGGAAGCAATCAAAAGCACCACCAGTAGCAGCAGCAGCAACAGTAGGGTAGATGAACACACCAGGCAGAGTGAAAGGCCAAGGAAGCACACACAGAAAGAAGCACAGGGAGAAAGGACCAGAGGCTTCCTGCCTGGCACCCTGCTTTACCTCAGCCATGTTTCTAATACCACTGCCTGTTTTTCATCTGCTGCTCTGTAGCCTTGGCTAATCACTTGGCCATTGCGGTCACAGAAACCATAGACACGTATGACCAATCTGAATATTCCTATGACATAGCTCTGGGTGACACTGCAGTCTGTCTTGCCCAGCACTGGATTCTTTTTGTGGTCACCCATCCACCTGTTCCCATAAATTCAATACACACATGATCTCTTTCTTCAGTATAACACACTGAAAAAATAAGATAACATGCAGGAATCAGGCAGATACAGGACTTGCATTTGGAATTTGAATCAGACTGGTCAAGGAGGATTTTAAATATGATGGGGCTTGAGAGATGGCTCAGCAGTTAAGTATGCTTGATAGTCCTCCAAAGGACTCGAGTTTGGTTCCCAGCACTCAAGTTGGGAGATCCACAATAGCCTGTATTTCCTGCTCCAGGGGGTCCAACAGTCTCCTCTCATCCTTGGGCACGCCCCCTCATAATAAAATCGATCTTTAAAATTTGCATATGTGTAATGTCAAAGAAAACGTCTGACTAAAGTTTAAAAATATAATCTACTGAATGACAGTTCCATAGGTTGAAGGAGTACTTGAATGCCATGTAAAACAGATTATTTAAAGATTAAATTTAAAAACAGCTGCATTTCTTGGAGATAGACACAAGAGGGCACCATAAGCCCACGGTAAACCGTGCAGCTCTGGGGATTCATTTCTAATTCCAGTGCTTGCTTAGTTGTCTGTGTCCATCCTATTCCCTGATGCTCCGCAAGCAGGGCTCTGTTGAGGGTAGAGTCTCAGGCATGTGACAGCCAACTGAAGCTGAGTCCAACCTCACGATATCATTCTACTAAGTGGTTGTGTGTGTGTGTGTGTGTGTGTGTGTGTGTGTGTCTTTAATCTGGCCTAAAATTCTTTTCCATTCTTAAATTCTTGTACCCCAATCATTGTTCATGCAGTAACTAACATACCTGAAGATTTTACTGAGCTAGGTTTGGTGACATACCCTGTACAGAGGAAGAATAATCCCCAAATTTGGAGTTGTGCCCTGCACTGGGGACAAGTCAGCAGGTGGGAGGTAGGAACTACAGTACTGAGGTGTGATGTGTTTGGCTGGCAGTGAGGGCTGAGGCTCTGGTTGATAGTTACTCCTGCATATCTCCTGGCATTTGCTCTGGTTCCCCTGAAGATAAGAAAATCCATAAATGCTAAAGTTGTTGATGAAAAATAGTCTAGTATTTCATTCAGTCCACCCACAGCCTTCCATTAACTTTAAGGATGTATTGGTGTGTGCCTGCGTGTGTGCCTGTGTGTGTGTGTGTGTGTTGTGTGAGGAGTGGTTGTGTATGTGTGTGTGAGTGTGTGTGTGGTGAGTGTGTGTGTGTGTGTATGTGTGTGTAGGTATGTGTATGTCTGTTATGCACATGTGTGCAGGGGTTCTTGGTGCTGTCTAGAGCAGGGTTTGGATGTCTTGTTGCTGCAGTTGTGACCTTGGTGTTCATCGTGAGATGAACTCTGGTCCTATGAAGGAACAGCGTACTCTTTTTTTTTTTTTTTTTTTTTTTTGGTCTTTTCGAGACAGGGTCTTCCTGTACTTGGCTGTCCTGGAACTCATCTGTAGACCAGGCTGGGCCTCAAACTCACAGAGATCGCCTGCCTCTGCCCCCAAGTGCTAGGATTAAAGGCGTGCGCCACCACGCCCGGCTTTATTTTCGGTATGTGTATCAATGTACGTGTCTGCTGCAAGTTTGTGCAACCGTCGTGCAATGCGCAGAGGTCAGAAGGGAGGTTGTCAGATTCCCCTGGAACTAGAGTTCTCCTGGACTGGGAGTTTTCAGACGGTTTCTTGGCTGCCATGTGGGTGCTGGGGGATCAAACCGGGTCCTCTGTAAGAGTGGTCGGCGCTCTTAACCGCTAGGCCATCTCTCCAGCCCCAGGAACAGCTACTCTTAACTGCCGAACCATTTTCCCAGGCTTCTCTCATGTAGTTCAAATCACCTCTAAGTTACTTATGCCATCAAATGTGGTGTAATTCTTTCTTAATAGTCACTCAGTTTATCTACAACCCAGAAACCATTGGGTGCTATTGCACTGAGGCAGGGGTGAACATGCGTGCACAGATGTGTGCTTTGTCAGTCTGCAGAAGCCTCTCTCTCTGGAGCATAGCTCTTTCCTGTGATGCATCAGGGGCTTCCTCTTTCCTCAGTAAGTGGGGAGGGAGGGAGTGGCCCATCCAGCAAGTGTTGGAGATTGAGATTGATTTATTCTCATTTTGTTTTAATTAAAAAAGTGTTCTTGTGGGGCTGGAGAGATGGCTCATGGCTCAAGTTAGAGCCAAATTTAACTCTGCTCTTATTCAGAAGACCGTGAGTTCTTTTTCCGCGGAAACCCATGACACAACAGCCATCTGTAACTTCAGTTCCAGGCAATGTGATGACCTGTTCTGGCTTCTGTGGTCACCTACAGGCTTGTGAATATTTACGAAAGAGGGAGAGGGAGTGAGGGACGGAAGGAGGGAGAGAGAGAGAGAGACAGAGAAGAGAGAGAGAGGAAGTAGATGAGAGAGATAAGAGAGAGAGAGAATTAACTCTAAAAATGTAAATGTATTTAAGGTATACAGGGCGATGTTTCAGTGTACATAGATATAGACAAGTGATTAATGTTGGTAAGGAAATCAGAGTGGCCTCCCATCACACATTGAACTATCTTTATGGTAGAGCTCCCAAAAGTTGCTCACTAGGGGATTTTCATTAAGTCCTTCTTTAAACTTAGATGTCAGAACTCTCTTCCTCAAAGAGAGAAGCTGGTTAAGTCACACCTTGTGGATGGTATATGAGTTATGCTTCTCCTTGCTGAGATAAACAGAAACAAAATAAAGGACCTAGTTGGGCTCAGAGTTAGGTACAGTGTACATAGTGGGGGAAGGTTTAGTGGGAAGGTGTGTGGTGGGGAAGAGGTGTGGTGGGAAGGCCTGGTGGGAAGGGTGGTGGGAAGTTCTAGGTATAAGAATTTAAGAACATGTGGCTGGGCTCCTCACCTAGTGGAACAGGAAAGAGGTACCTGCTGATGCTCTTCAGCGATTCTCCTTCGTCCCTTTTATGTAGTCTGGCCTCGTTCCATGGAATGGTGCTACCCATTCAGGATGGGTAGCCACCCTCATTTAAAGCCCTCAGAAAATGTCCTCATATGCAAGTGCAGAGATGTAGCTCCTAGGTTTTTTCTAAATCTGTTTAAGTTGACAACAAAAATGAATGCGCTAACACCTGGAGTGAAAAGAGCAGTGAGGGAAGGAGAAAGGATGCTTCCTGCTGGAAGCAGGGCTTCTCGCCAACCAGGATGGATAACTCAAGAAAGGAGTCACTGGCCAAAGGCTCGTAATTCAGATTAATTATAAGGCATCTGCTGACTCTACTTTAAACAATGGTGCAGTGCACACACAAGCCGCAGTACTCCTGCCTGACACACCGAGTCACGTAGGATACAGTGACGTAGTGATCCAAACGAAGCACCTGCCAGGGAGGAAAAGGTGAGTGCATTGACCCGCCTCCTTGGACCTTTACTTTGTTAAGACATTGACCTGCTTCCTTGTACCTTTACTTCGTTATGTTATTGACCCACCTCCTTGGACATTTAGTTTGTTATGACATTGACCTGCCTCCTTGGACCTTTAATTTGTTATGACATTGACCCACCTCCTTGGACCTTTAGTTTGTTATGACATTGACCTGCTTCCTTGTACCTTTACTTCGTTATGCTATTGACCCACCTCCTTGGACATTTAGTTTGTTTTGACATTGACCTGCCTCCTTGGACAATTAGTTTGTTATGACATTGACCTGCCTCCTTGGACCTTTAGTTTGTTATGACATTGACCTGCCTCCTTGGACCTTTAGTTTGTTATGACATTGACCTGCCTCCTTGGACCTTTAGTTTGTTATGACATTGACCTGCCTCCTTGGACCTTTACTTTGTTATGACATTGACCTGCCTCCTTGGACCTTTAGTTTGTTATGACATTGACCTGCCTCCTTGGACCTTTACTTTGTTATGACATTGACCTGCCTCCTTGGACCTTTACTTTGTTATGACATTGACCTGCCTCCTTGGACCTTTACTTTGTTATGACATTGACCTGCCTCCTTGGACCTTTACTTTGTTATGACATTGACCTGCCTCCTTGGACCTTTACTTTGTTATGACATTGACCTGCCTCCTTGGACATTTACTTTGTTATGACATTGACCTGCCTCCTTGGACCTTTAGTTTGTAATGACATTGACCTGCCTCCTTGGACCTTTAGGTTGTTATGACATTGACCCGCCTCCTGGGACCTTTAGGTTGTTATGACATTGACCTGCCTCCTGGGACCTTTAGGTTGTTATGACATTGATCTGCCTCCTTGGACCTTTAGGTTGTTATGACATTGACCCGCCTCCTTGGACTTTTACTTTGTTATGACATTGACCTACCTCTTTGGACCTTTAGGATTTTTTCATCACAGATAGACATTTTAATTTTTTCATTTTTTATTAAATATTTTTTAAATTTTATTTATTTATTTTTATGTATATGAATGTACTGTCTGCATGCAGGTTTGTGCACCCATGTCGTCTGTGTCATGCAATGCTGCAGAAGTCAGAAGAGGGCATCGGATTCCCCTGAAACTGGAGTTAAATATGGTTCTTGGCTGCCATGTGGGTACTGGGGATCAAACCTGGGTCCTCTGCAAGAGCAGTTGGCACTCTTAACCGCTAGGCAATCACTCCAGCCCTACATAGACATTTTAACCCCCCACAATGAAGCTTTGTTCCATTTACTAGTGGTTTTTAATCTGTTCAGCAGAGATGTTCTGCAGGTTTGCTAGTCCCTACTCACCTAGGGGAGAGGCAGAGCCTGCCATTTGGACATCATCCTCACCACTCACATTCCCTTTTAATGTCATTTAGTTTTTGTATTTGTGTGAGTGTGTGCATGTGGTATGCACATGTGCATACATGTGCGTACATACGTGTATAGTATGCGGAGATCAGAAGTTGATCCTGGGTACCTTCCTCTCTAACTCCCCACCTTATTATTTGAGAACTGCTCTCTCACTGAACCTGGCCCTGGCTGGTTCAGCTGGGCTGGGTGGACAGTGAACTCAGAGTCTTGCTATAACCACACGGCCAGCACTGGTATGACCAGTGCCCACCACACTAGGATGTCTGCATGTGTGCTAAGGGTCCAGCTCTGACTCTAGTGCTTACATAACAAGCACCTTATTGGCAGGGCCATTTGTTAAAGCTTCAGTGCTTGACAAAGTTCCAGTGACCTGACTCATCTGGTTGAACTCTACTCTCCAGCTGACCTTGGTTTTTGTTTGTTTCCTTGTTTGTTGATTTTAAAATTTTTTTAATTTATTTATTTTTGTATGTGTATGGACTTACTGTCTGCATGTAAGTCTGTGCACCCTTGTCGTGCAATGCCTTGGAGGTCCGAAGAGGGTGTCAGATTCCCCTGGAACTGGAGTTAAAGATGGTTTTCAGCCACCATGTGAGTGCTGGGGATTGAACCCAGGTCCTCTGTAAGAGCAGTCAGCGCTCTTAACCACTGGGCCATCTCTCCAGCCCCATGACCTTGGTTTTTAATAATTCTTTTTATCATATTAATTCTCGCTTTTCTGGCCTGCTTGACTTTCGGCTTTTTAGCAATTAGGATACCTGCTTCTGCCTCAAGGGATGGAACTGACCCTTTTGCCTTTTCTAGAAATGAGTCCTTTGTAAGAAATAATGACACTGTGTACACGACTTAAAAGTATGATACAGTAGCAATTAATAATTCTACAGAAACTGTATCGTGCACAGATTGTCTAAGTAAAGAAAGGAATATTGATGATTTTATGGTCAAGTTTAAACTAAAAAGACGATTATGAAAAAAAAAAAGAAATCACATAGGACGATCTTTTGCATACTTTATATATTTTTTCCCAATGGCAATATCTTGGAAAGCTACAACATCCAATCTAGGACTTCACACTGAGAGGACCAAGTTATAAAACTTTTCCATAATGTTTCCTTTGGGCTAACTTGCCATCTGTATATCTACCTTATAATTTCTGTCTATTTTATTATTGTAATAGTCTATTGTATTAGTTTGTTATGACATTTTGTCTAACCACAGTATCTATCTTAAGGGAGTGCTTCTTATCATTTCTTATACAAGGGTCCTTGAGCTTTTGTCCAAGCCTTTTCTAAAATATTATACAGTAGTTAAAACTATCAGGCTGGTGTAACTTAGCCTTTCTGGATGCTTAGCAACCATACTTAATGTCCATACCAATTTGGCAGAGGGACTTAAGGGATAACTTTGTTCCTTGCCATCACAGGTCAACTAAGTCCTAGGAGACTATGCACGGGGGCATCTCTTGAAATGTGAGTCACCAGTCTTCCTGTGCAGAGAGGTCTTGGAGATCCAGTAATGGGACCTCAACCGGTGCCCAGTCTATAAAGAGGAAAGTCTGTTCATGCTTCAAAAAGGGAAGCCTGGTCTAACAGGACCTGACTTTGTCTGTGAATGGATGGAACTGGTGATTGAAAAGACAAAAGGAACCATGGGCTCCCTCCCCCCACAGCCTGAGGACCAGATCCTCAACTGACCTTGAGAAAACAAAAACCTTGGTTAATTTGAGCTAACGGTGTGGACTTAAGTGTCCAAAAGGAAAGTATAACCAGAAATAATTAGTAAGGCCTGAGAAATTGTACATCAGATATAAAACTTGAGATCTTAGTAAAAGGACAAGTAAAAAAAAAAAAAAAGAACAATTGTTTTGTCTGTCTTTCTGGCAAGTATAGCTATCCAGAGGGTACCACTGCTTTTGCCATCCTTCAAAGCCATGAGACACAGCTTTTTTNTATACAAGCCCCACCCCCTGCTGGATAGTGGGGCCCATGGCTGTGTGGGTTTGGGCACAACTGCTTGCAAATTGGTTTACATGAAGGATTGCTTGTACTCATAAATTATCACTTAATGTTTAAAAAATGAAAAAAACTGAGAGAAAGATGCAGGACAGTTATGGCAGAATGCATGATCTTGGTTGGGGTGGGGGGTGGGGGGGAAGGGAAAGGGAAATATGCCTGAACTGAATTGGAAAATCATAGTATGAAATACACAAAGCATCATAAAAATAAAAAATTAAAAAAATGTGTTTGCACCACTACAAAAAAAAAAAAAAAAAAAAAAAAAAAAAAAGCTGTGTCTCAGGCTTTGAAGGATGGCAAAAGCAGTGGTACCCGAGATAGCTATTGCCAGAAGAAGAAACAAAAAAACAAAATTGTTCTTTTTTTTTTTTTTTACTTGTCCTTTTACTAAGATCTCAAGTTTTATATCTGATGTACAATTTCTCAGGCTTTTATTATTTATATTTGTTATACTTTCCTTTTGGACACTTAAGTCACACCGTTAGCTCAAATAACCAGGTTTTTGTTTTCTCAAGGTCAGTTGAGGATCTGGTCCTCAGGCTGTGGGGGGAGGGAGCCCATTGTTCCTTTTGGCTTTTCAATCACCAGTTCCATCCATTCAAGACAAAGTCAGGTCTTGTTAGACCAGGCTTCCCTTTTTGAAGCATGACAGACTTTCCTCTTCATAGACTGGGCACCGGTGAGGTCCATTACTGGATCTCCAAGACCTCTCTGCACAGAAGACTGGTGACTCACATATTCAAGAGATGCCCGGCATAGTCCTCCTAGGACTAGTTGACCTGGATGGCAAGGAACAAAGTATCCCTTAAGTCCCTCTGGCCAAATTGGTATGGACATTAAGTTATGTTCAATCAAGTTGATCAAATGAGTGTCCAGACTATATTGCTGTAGTTTCACCATTCACCCCAATCGCAGCCCTTACATTCTACCATGCCCCCTCTTCCGCAGATTGTTCCCTAGGCTTAGAAAAGGGGCACAGGTGGATGAGAAGCAAAACAGTCTACTTTCTCTGGAGCTGTTGTCTTGGACTCTGGTCAATTCTGGCTGTTTCCTTTCATGGGCTGACAGTTTGTCCAGGCATAACCTTTCGATCCTACTAATGAAGCACAAGCAATTAGATATATAGGTATCTAAACAGTACTAATTGTTTTGGTAGGTTACTTTGGTATAGACACAGATGTTTGGGTGGTATGTTAAACCATGAATTACATTTTTTTTTCTTTTAGATATGACAGGGTCTTATTGTAGCTTATAACATCTCCTAACCACTAGAGGATGTAAGCTTGTGGCATCAGCCATGGGTTATTCCTCCAAGGAGAGAGCTAATAGCCAATTAGATTTGGGATATACAGGCCTATGGCTGCCACTGCTGCACAGTATTTCCAGGCAGGTAAGGTGTAGCTGGTGCTGATGGAGGAGTCTTGCTGTGGACTGAGCTACTATTGGGGTTTTGGCCTCTTCAGAGTATTGATTGCCATTGTTGGACTACCCAGACTGTATCACAGAGACTGGTACAGAAGCATCAAGACAGGACGTGGTGCTTACTGGACCTCATTTTGTGACCATAGGAGTGTGGAGCACAAGGGCAGGACTGATGGTTGTTTGGACTTGCTGAGGAGGAGCCTTCAAACATGACATCTTTCAGCCTAATTTAATAAGGAAAGAAATCATAAGCTGAAAATGTTAAAAGATATAAGTGGCATGCATAGATGCATATTTTGGAGTAATGCAGATTGGAAGGGACAACAACAAAAGAAGACTGGTTCAAAGAACAGACTGCAATGGTGAACTTCTGCTCAAAACACTAAACTTCTGCATTGAAAATTTTAAAAGAGACTGAGAAAAAGATGAAAAACATGTTTGGCATAATGCATGAGCTCTGGTGGAGTGAGAGGGGACAAGGAATGAGAAATGGGTCTAGACTTGATTGGAAATTTTGTATGAAATCCACAAAGCTTCAATAAAAATTGGCAAAAATAAATAAAGAAATAATCATTGGGATCTGAGGGGCAGATAAGAAAAAAATTCAGTGGAGTGGCAAACCTGAAATGTCCTCTGCACAGGAGCAGAGAAGATAGATGCTCCTCAGGTCATGAAAAGAAAGAGATTCTTATGTCTGATTTGATTGATTCCTCCGCCGCCTTTGGGGCCACTCCCCTCAGGACCTGAACCTGCTGGAGCTGAACTCTTGCATTTTATCTACTGAGCTACCTCCTCAGCCCCTAGCCACTCACATTCTTTATTTCTGTCTATGGCACAGATTTGTGGACAGGTCCTCTAGCACGAGGGTCCAAAGCAGGTGTTGACTGGAGAAGATTCTGAGTTGAGGCTTGTGTGCAGGAAATGCAGTGGAGTCATTGTTTAGAGACCTCCCCTAGCCACACTGAAGGAACTGGGTTTCTCTGTGTTTCATGAAAATAATGTACGTTTCCCCTCCATCTGAAAATCTGAGAAGCATATGGATGGAAGAACTGAAAACAAGCCAGTCCCTAAGCTGCGAGCCTCAACCACGGTCTGAGTATGAACCCACGACCCTTCCCTTGACTAGCTCCTAGACAGGATTCACCAAGTGTCATCCCTGGCAGGCAAAGGAATAACACATAGTTTGCCAAAAGCAAAGGCATGGAATGTGCTTGTTTAAATATTGATTTTTTTTCCCCTTCTCCTTCTGAAAACAAAGGAAGATTGGATTTTTTTGGACTTTGCCTTCTTGTGGCTTATTGTTAGAGACCAAGGGACAGAATGACTGAAGATCAGTACCATAAGAAATTGTTGGCAGGATGGCTAAGTGGATAAATGAGCTTGCTACCAAGCTTGATGATCTGAGTTCAATTCCCAGAACCCACATGGTAGAAGAAGAGATCTTATGCAAATTGTCCTCTGCCCTCCGTACATGCACTATGGGACAAGCATGTACAACACACATACATCATGTACATATACAAGACAAATAAATCATGTACAAAAGCAATAAATACGTTTTTTTCTTTTTTTTTTTTTTCTTTTTTTTTTTTTTTTTTTTGGTCTTTTCAAGACAGGGTCTCCCTGTAGCCCCAGGTGTCCTGGAACTTGCTCTGTAGAACAGGCTGGCCTTGAACTCACAAAGATCCTCCTGCCACTGCCTCCCAAGTACTAGGATTAAAGGAGTGTGCCACTACGCCCGTGCACCACTACACCCGACATGAATATGCTTTCAACCTGGGCATAATATTATGTACCTGGAATCCCAGCACTGAGAACGTGGAAGCAAGAGTATTGTAGATTCAATGCAAGTCTAAGCTGCAGAGTGAGACCTTGTCTCAAAACAATAAAAACCAAAAACAGACAAATCTGAGTAACTATCAGAAATAAATTCCATTGTCCAGAGGAAAAACTATCATGAAAATATTTTAAGGCTCACAAAAATTCAATAAAAATATGCATTGAGAAAAATATTTTAAGGGGCTGGAGAGATGTCTCAGCTTTTAAGAACTCTTCATGCTCTTCCAGAGGACTAGACTTCAGTTCCCATCACATACTGATGGCAGCTCATAACTTCTGATAACAACAGATCCAAATTCTTGGCTCATGAGCATCCACAACATTGAGACTGCTTGATGTTACTGTCAGTGACCCAATGTTATCTGTACACGGAGAACAGTATTGGGCTTTACTTTTCTATTATTATTGGTCATTTTCTCTCTTAGTGGCTCCCATATTGAAATCCATCATTTTCTGGTTCTTAGACTTCATAGAGTAGAAGGAGGATAAGATTAGAAGTCAATGAAATGTGGTTTCAAGTTGGGTCTTGGGAGCAGAAGTGACAAAATTCAGGGATAGACCTAATACATGGCAGAGGATGGGATGTTGGAAAGAAGATACTAATATAGAACAGAGAGGCCTGAGAGGGTAGTTGACAAAGCAACTGGAATATGTGAGCTAGAATGTGGTGGGGACCATGTCTACAGAGCAGAGCCCTTGAAGAGGGCTGCTCACAGCATATTCTAGGTTCCTGCTTCAAGACACCCAGACTGGGAGGTTTATGAAAATCCCCTGGGATGTCTTCCAGAGTCACTCGGGTTTGAGCCCTGGAAGCACTCGAGAGGCCCACAGGATCACCTGTGTTGCAGGGGAGACCAGTGTGTGGTCTGCGTGAGAATATTCTGGGAATGCTGGGTGAAGGATTCACTTCAGGATACCTAGGTGCAGCTGGGTGGGTGACGGGGAAATGGATCTGCTTTCCATTGCCTTTAATGGCCAGGAGCAGAGCCAGGTAGAGCATTATGGGATGTCTTTTAGAGACGTCTGTGAAATTAGGCTAAAAAGTAGGACAAGGTGTATATGCATGTGAGTACAGGTTTATGTGCATGTAAGTACAGGTGTATGTGCATGTGAGTACAACTGTCCACCTCTAGAGGCCAGAAGAGGATGTCAGACACTCTGGTGGTTGTGAGCTGTGCACATAACATGGGTGCTAGAAACTGAACTCAGGTCCTCTGTAATAGCAGTACATGGGCTTAGCTGCCAAGCCACCTTTAAAATAAAAATAATAGTTCTGGGTTCATAGATACTGTCAAAAGATATTTTAAAATTGATAAAATTATGACTAAAGGCACAAAATAAGCTTGCAGATATTTTATTGAACCTATTAAATGAGGGAACCAAGAATTCAGAGAGCTTTGAAAGCCACAAAGCACAAATACCTATAGATCATGTTACTAACGAGTTTGAAAGTGTTGGAAAACTGCTGCTTCTACCAATGGGAGAGGTGGGAGGCTCGTCCCCACAGAGTGTAGTGGCCTGTGTACAGATAAAAATGATTTCTGTCCTGAATCTCACTGTGTAGACCAGGCTGGTCTTGAACTCACAAAGATCCGCCTGCCTCTGCCTCCCAAGTGCTAGGATTAAAGGTGTGTGCCAAAAGTGATTTCTGAGCCGGGCGTGGTGGCACACACCTTTAATCCTAGCACTTGGGAGGCAGAGGCAGGTGGATCTTTGTGAGTTCAAGGTCAGCCTGGTCTACAGAGTTTCCAGGACAGCTGGGGCTACAGGGAGACCTTCTCGAAAAGACCAAAAAAAAAAAAAAAAACAAAAATTAGGGATTTCTGTTGCTCTCAAATGTCTACAATCTACAGAGCTGCACAAAAGCTCAACAGAAGTAGTGCCCTCTAGAGCCAGACCAGAACCAAAGCGGTACTATGGACTTTTACTGAAGTGCAATGTCTTTCTTCTCTCTTCCCTTTCTGGTCTGTTACTTTCTCTTCTATGCTCATCTCTCCCCTTTTGTCCTTTTTCCCTTCATTTCCTTTTGGTTCTTCATGTTCATTTCCACTCTGTTTTCATTTTGTTTCCTTTCCTTTTGTGGGCAAAGTCTTAGGAGTTCTTGCAGCAGTGCACATGGGGTTTTTGTAAGGGAAGGGAAACATTAACCAAAGAGCTGGTGTCTATGGAGGGAACTGGATACCAGAGAAGCGCCCCCCCCTCCCCAGGGCAGAGGCGGTATCTTGCTTGAGAAAAAAAAAAATGTTACTGGTTTTTAAAGCAGTGAAACAGATACTAATCATTTATTTGTACTGTAGGAAGATCCAGTTTGAATTGGGGGGTTACCCCTCAGGGCACCACGTGGATGGGAGTCAGGGGATTTCTCTGACTCCGCCCCAAGAAGGAGCAGACAACATGGCCCAGGTGCATGATGCTGGGTGGGGCAGCAGTGTGCAGTGGCACAGAATTGGGGATCTGTGATTGCGCTTGGGAGCTGACATCATTTTGCTTATAAAGGCAAACTGTATGCATACAGGCTGTCCTAGGTTTGTCTTCCATTCTGTGACAAAACACTCTGACTGACACCAACTTGGGGAGGAAAGGGTTTTTTAGAGCGTTATCACTTACTCTCGGGTCACAGTTCATCACTTGGGAGCCCAAGGCAGGACCAGGGCAGAACCTAGGTAGCAGGACTGAACCCAGGCCAAGAGAGGAAGTGCTTTGTCACTGCTGGCTTTGCTCTCCGTGCTCATGCCCAGCCTGCCCTCTTATACAGTACACAACAACCTGCCCAGGGTGGCACCACTCATTGTGGGCTGGGCCCTCCCACACTGCTCAACAATCAAGACAATACTCCACAGATGTGGCCACGGGCCAATCCAATGGAGCCAGTTCCCCAATTGAGGCTCCCTCAACCCAGGTGTGTCAAGTTGACACTAAGGATATCCAGCACACAGGCCGAAGTAGCATTTCATTCAGGTGACCAGTGGGTTGGACAGGGGTCCTTGGACCAGCAATCTAGGTAGCCGGGGTGTTGAAGTGAGTTGTGAGTGGACACAGGCTGAAGATCGGCCATCAGCCAACAGCCTGAAATCCCTGTCCAGGTCCAGCAGTCTCTGGGCAGGTGGGAAATCACGGCCACGAGTGGGAAACGTTCCGTTGTCCCAGGCTGAGGGCCTGAGGTGGAGGGACCTCTCAGGTTGGGTTACGAAAGTAGCCGGCTGATTTCTGCACTGAGAGGTCAGTTCCCTACAGTGGCCACAGGCCAGTAGTGTGCTCCCCCTTCCCTTAGCAGGGCCTCGTTTCCTTGCTCCTGGCAAAGGAAGCTTCCTACATTGCACCAAACATTTAGCATATGTCAGGTGCTACTCACAAACCCTTGATGGGAATGCCTCTTTTTAATTTTCCTTATGACCCAGATTGTGAGCAGGCAGTTGCAGCCTTTTACAAGTGAGAGCACTGATTTCCTAGGGTATAGGATGGCATACTTTCGGAGTGGCTTTGCCTTAAAGGCAGGTCGAAGCACTCTTCCAGATGTGATCAGCCAGTCAAGTTTGGAGGAGTACCACGGTCTGTGTGGGTGGAGCCAAAACGGCAGAGAAAGGCCCCAAAGGGATATGCAGGGGTCCAGGTTCAGGTCGCAGGGCCTTCAGGAATGTGGGACCTGAGAATTGCCAAGGAGCCCTGGAGATTCCTGAAAGCAGTTCAGCGAAATTACTGAGATCAGCTCAACCTGCAAGAGTGGTGGTGATAGGGTCTCTATGATCTTCTCTGAGTTTGAGCAGGAGCCTAGGGACCATCTGACATTTGATCCAGGTTAGAGGCTTTGCCTGCTTTCTTGAAGGAGCGTGAGATTCAGGAGAAAGTGGACTTTTGGAGAAACAGAGAAGAGTTGGGGACGTTGCACCCAAGGTCATCCAGGATCAGATGACGCTCAGAGAGTAGAGTACCAAGAGATGGAAGAGTCTGAACCCTGGGAAAAAAGCAACTTTTTGTCATCTTTATCCACTCCCTGCCTGTCCCTTGAGGCTAGAGAGCACACCTCTGCAGTTAACCCAGCATCCGGTGGGTCCCAATCTGCCAGTCCTGAACTTTCAGCCAGTGCCCAGAACTTGGCTGGAGACTTTGGACTCAGAGCCACAGGTTCCCTAGGTGAGCCTCGTGGGAATCTCTGGACCATTTAGAAGGGGAGCGGAACAAACCCCTGAGGCTGAACTACAAGACAGGGGATAGAACTTTGGGGGAGAAACTCCGAGAAGGAGTCTCTCCAGATCCTCTGGAGAGAGTCCTGGCCAGTTGTCACGGGTCTTTGCTTGGAGAGTTTGGGCATGCTGTGGGGGACATCACGACCCTGGGCTGCACTCTGAGTGAAAAAGTCTCTTAGAATCCGCAGAGAATTGCTACAGTGCAGTAGGGTACTCAAAGCTTCCTAGTAGACTACAGGAATTTTGGGCCCCCTCTGGTGGCCAACTGGAAAAGCTCAGTCACATTTCCAACTTTATAACCTAAGAAGCAAAGGCTTTAATGAAATGAGACGAGAACAGAATACAACACCTGGTGAAGGAAATGGAGAGCAGGAAGACGTGGGAAAACAATAGGGAGAAGCTGATGTGAAGCAGGGTCCAAGAGGCCACCAGCCTGACTGTGTCCATGGCAAGTCTGGTGACTGAGAGAGGAGGGAGGTCGGTCAGCCATCTCCCAGCAGGCTCCTCCATCCCTGCTGGGTAGCAGCTTCCTCCCAGGTCAAACCTTCCAGAAGGGAGGTGAACAACAAGATTTCCAAAGGAAAGTAAGCAACAGAACGTCAAAAGAAGGCTCAAAGTACAGCATGTTCTAAATTTAGAAAGGTAAACAGGTGGTGTTTTGACAGGAAATGAAACATTCCATCCTGCAGGGAAGTTCCTAAGCTCAGGAAGTGAACTCTACAGCTTCAGGAAGTCCCTAAAGTTGAAGGAGTTCACTGGGCCCCTCCCTGCCGAGCATACATCTAAGAAGGGCTGAGAGGTGCTTTCAGATCAACTAAGACACCAAGAAGCGGTGGAGACAAGCTGCACAGCCTGGAAGAGGCTCGGACTGACTGGACTACCTGGAGCAGACCCTCCCCAACCCGTTGAGCTTCCTGCTGGCTGTGCAGTGCTCCCCAGGCTTCCACCTGTGCTGGGGGCGGGGCGGGTTGGTAATGCAACAGACTGAGAATAATTTCTGCTTCTCTAAGAAACGCAACCACACTCATGGTGCACCAAGTTGCACTTTGGTAGTATCTATAATTTTGGTCTGTCTTTTCTATTTGGGATGAGTAGACATTTGTTTACATCTCCCCAGGAACAGTTTTCAAACAAGTATTTCCAATACTGCAGGCTGAAAATGAATCAGAAATTTAACAAACCACAGCAAAAGTAAGTGGGTTTATTCTGAAATACACCTAAATATACCAAAAGAGTTCCAATTAAAACTCGCAAATACAAAACAAAACAAAACCCCCCTCACCCCTCTGACTCCAAGTTGAAGTAAGTGAAATGGGTGAGGATTTACTTTTCTAAGTAATGCACCATTTTTTAATTTTTAATTTTATTTATTTTTATGTGTATGAATGTACTGTCTGTATGTAGGTTTGTGCACCCGACTCGTGCAGTGCTGCGGAGGTCAGAAGAGGGTATCAGATTCCCCTGGAACTGGAGTTAAAGACGGTTCTCAGAAGAGGGTGTCAGATTCCCCTGGAACTCGAGATAAAGACGGTTCTCAACCGCCATGTGGGTGCTGGGAATCGAACCCGGGTCCTCTGCAAGAGCAGTCGGCTCACCTCTAGGCCAACTCTCCAGCCCCATAAATCACCATTTTTAACTAGCATGTGTTCAAATAAATTTGACAAATAGCATGCAGTCCAGGAGGGGCATTTCAAGCAGGGCTTTGGAAAGTCAATACTGTTGCAAAAAAGATGCTTCCCACAAAGCAGCATGCCTGGAGAGGACTCTGTGTCCCTGAAACCTCTGTTCTGTGTAGGTGTCGTAGTCTGAAGACTTTGGGTGCTGCTCTAAACCTTGTGTCTCTGATCAGGGTGGCCAGGAGCTCCCTACTGTAGCCAAGTGAAGATAGGTTGTCTTGTCCACCCTCCTACTTTCTCTTAGGACTTTAAGAAACACAGTGTCTTATACCTCTGCTGCTTGATATTATAAAGCAAAGTTCACCAAGTAGCTTTTGTTGGAGCAGAAACAGGCCACTTACCTTAAAGGAATGTTTCTTATTCTATTTTTATTTTATGTGTATATGGGTATTGCCTGCGTGAATGGAAGAGGGAACCTCAGCTGTTCAGGCACTAATACTCACTAATTAATTTAAGAGATCCATGATGCTGTGTGGTCTAGACTCCTCTCTCTTCAAAATGTCATCTCACTGCCTTTTCTGTTCCCCTTCTGCAAGAAGCTGGAAAGTAGGGGCAGCATTTTACTTGCCATGTGCTTTCCCGTCCCTTTCCTCCTGCCCCCTCTCGTCTTCCTTCCTCTCTTCTACATTCTCATTTGCTCTCCTGTCTCCCTTCCTTCCTCCTTTTTTCTCCCTTTCATTCCCATCCTCTTTCTTTCTCTCTCTCTTTCACACTGTCTCACTTTAAATAAGTGGTAGCCTCTCTTGGATGATTTTAATGTCACTTTAACATCTGATATTTGCCATGTTAATTCTTTCCACTAGGACAATTCATTCATTTATTTATCTTTAAATTAAAAAAAAAATAAAAAGTTAGTAGTCTTCATGAATCTTGAGATCAGAAAACTATCAAAAATGTTTAAGGAAAATGGTGTACAAGAGATTTGCAATAAATTGTGTCACATGTATCCATCTAAGGACATACAAGGAAAGCCAGGTATCATGGGAGATCTGGGAGGAAACAGTTTAATTTGTTCTGGAGATCTGAGTTGAGCCTGGAGAAATGATAGCACTTTTAATTAGACTTTGAGGATGAATGCAACTGGACTCAAGGCAAATGTTTGCACCGAGACAGTTAACAGGAAAGGAATAGCAAAGAAGAGGAAAAATGCATATTTTTTACAATTACGGCTAATAAAATATATTTGACTAGGACTAGAACTTGAATTCAGAGAGAGTAAGAATATGAATAAATGAATGGTAAATAAATAAATATGGAAATAATATATTGTAGAGCTTCTTGTGCCTTTGTATGACAAGACAGAGTTGATTTTATGCTCTAAGACTTGAAATGCCAGTACAATTTTAGGAGATAATAGTTAAGACTATCATTTATGTCTTTTATGAAATTTAAGGCTACAGGGAAGAATAGATTTGGGAATGGGGTAGAGAGGAAGCTGGATTTGGGGGTGATGTAATCTTTCATGAACACTGTGAGAGGCAGTCACTAAGACAGAAGCTTTTGTGCCAAATAAGCCATGAGCAAGAATTCTCAAAGTGTATTGTGGGTAAACTTAGTTAAATATTTTTTATCCAGGTTTTTATAAGATGCAATTAATAACACTTTGGGATACTTGATAAAACATACTATATGAAGTACTAAATACAGCTATTAACATGACACAATCTTGATTTGTTGGGTGTCTGGCTGAGAAACACTATGGAGAGTAGAGAGCAGAAGCCCAAGGACTTGTTCACAGATCCACCACTGACTTTGCTTGCTGGTTTCCCAGTAAGGAGAGAGCTGATT
Organism: Rhizomys pruinosus; assembly: GCA_009823505.1. Taxonomy (NCBI): domain Eukaryota; kingdom Metazoa; phylum Chordata; class Mammalia; order Rodentia; family Spalacidae; genus Rhizomys; species Rhizomys pruinosus. The sequence goes on from VZQC01004974.1 coordinate 1,068,568, forward strand.
CAAGAGACCATTAGGTGGCACCTAGCAAGAAAGGGGGTAGAGAGAATACAAGAGGGAAAATAATAGAGAGGAGTCTGAGGCTGCAGGGCCGATGGTGCTCAGTGATGGTGGTGCTCCATCGTAGACATGGGAAGGTTAGAAGAAGGAGCAGCTGTGCCTGTGATGGCTAATTTTGGTTGTACTGAGAAGTAACCTGGAGATTAGTGAAGCACATCTTTGGATGTGGCTGGAAAGTATTTCCAGAGAGGATGAACGTAAGGAGAAGACCTGCCCTGAATGTAGACTGTTCCATTCATAGGCTGGGAGCCTGGGTATAGTATAAGAGGACAGAGGAGGAGGCCCGGTGTTATGGAACTGGGAGCCTGGCTTTATGCAGCTGTTTCCTCCTAACTAAAACATTCCTTGAGGTGAGGATCATTAAATTCAGGAAATAAATGAAATTTACAAGACTCCGAAGGTAAGGATATCTCACAATTCTCAGGAAGCTCCTGAAATAAGATTGACAAGATTATCCCCTGATGTCATATAGGCAGTAGCCATTACCAGGGAAAAGGCTCTAGGATCCACTGAGCTACTTTCAAGCCATGCAGGGAGCTGCAGAGATGCACTCTCATGAGTTGTCACTCATGCTGGGGTGGGTCTTTTGGCAGTTTAGCTGCTTTGGGTTGTCCATGTTTCTGTAAGTAATGCTTTACCTATATTCCTGTATGTAAATCCAATAAACTCACCAGATTCTTAAGCTAGACTTGAACAAAATCATTTGTTTGGTCTGTCACCAGTGTTCCATCTGGGGTGAATAAATATGTGCTTGCATCTCCCTAGGAAATGTCATTCATCACCTAGACTTTCTCATGAAGAGAGTTGCTCTGCTCTGCCCACTGTCCTCTCCATAACAAGCTGTGGCCTCTGGAGCAGGGCAAATATGTCTTCTTCCCTTAAATTGTACATGTTAGATATTTGCCACGATGCCTAAATGTCACTGAAATAATTATGGTGAGGATATTGTTTTTAACATTAAGGTTCAGTTGGCTGTAAAATATTCGGATAAGTTATTTTCAGAGATTTTTACTATAATTTGGGCTAGAGTTCAGATTGAAAATACAGGATAGAATAAGGGACCTGAGTGATCTAGTTGATAATACAGGATATAATCAGGAATCTGAATGTTCTAAAATTGATAATACAGGATAGAATCAGGGACCTGAGTGTTCTAATTGATAATACAGGATAGAACCAGAAACCTGAGTGTTCTAATTGATAATACAGGATGAGTGTTCTAACTGATAATACAGGATAGAGTCAGGAACCTGAGTGTTCTAATTGATAATACAGGATAGAATCAGGGACCTGAGTGTTCTAATTGATAATACAGGATAGAATCAGGGACCTGAGTGATCTAATTGATAATACAGGATAGAATCAGGGACCTGAGTAATCTAATTGATAATACAGGATAAAATCAGGGACCTGAGTGTTCTAATTGATAATACAGGATAGAGTCAGGAACCTGAGTGATCTAATTGATAATACAGGATAGAATCAGGGACCTGAGTGATCTAATTTATAATACAAGATACAATCAGGAATCTGAGTGTTCTAACTGATAATACAGGATAGAATCAGGGACCTAAGTGATCTAACTGATAATACAGGATAGAGTCAGGAACCTGAGTGTTCTAATTGATAACACAGGATAGAATCAGGGACCTGAGTGATCTAATTGAGACTAGGGAACACTTGCCAAGTCAAAATGAGCAGAGTTGTAGAAAAAACATGGGAATCACTGATAGTGGATGAATAGAATAAAAGGAGCAAATGGCTCCTTGGGGTATAAAGGGGTGACCAGACAGGGTGGATGAACTGAAGGTTGAAGGGGCTATGTCTAGTAGAGAGCGCTCAACTGTGGCAAACAGTGTTGACCACAGTGAGATGTTAAGACAGCAGGGTGAGCACTGGGTTAAACAGGAAGAGGTCTTTGGAGATTTTCAAGATTATGTTTAGTAGATGCTAGATTTTTGGAGAAGAGGAAGGGATGGAGTTCAGGGTTTAGAAATAAGAGCCAGAGCTAGACCTGAAATAGTCAGGGAATATGTCCTGTATTCAGGGAATAAGGTGAAGGACAGATGCCTTTCCACCAGAAGGAATCTGCACCCTAATGAAGGGAGGTTGGGGTTTTATAGGTATTCTACTGAGCAGAGTTGCAGGAATTTACTCAGTGACAGGGTCAGATGTCCTTCCATGATTGAAGATCTTCTTCCTAAGATTGTTTTCTCAAGCAGTGCAGGAGAGCTTTCTTTTTTTTTTTTTTTAAATGTGTGTATGAATGTACTGTCTGCATGTAGGTTTGTGCACCCAAGCGTCAAGCAATGCCGCGGAGGTCAGAAGAGGGTGTTGGATTCCCCTCAAACTGTAGTTAAAGACAGTTTTCAGCCACCATGTGGGTGCTGGGGATCAAACCCGGGTCCTCCGGAAGAGCAGGTGGCCCCCTCAACTGGTAGGCCATCTCTCTAGCCCCATAGGGGAGCTTTCTTAAGGCATTAAAGGAGAAGGGTTGGCTCCACAAACAGTCTCCTTCAGTCCTGGGAGTGACCAGTTGATAAGGCTTAAACAAGGTCAGGGTGGCAATTCAGGACCAGTTGGCTACTATAAAGGATGTAAAGGGTTAGGAAAAAATAGTGTAAGTGTCTATAGGAAGGACTGATTCTAGAACAACTTGAAAGGCAACCTTTAGTAAGCAGAGATGGATGTAGTTTTTGATACAGCTTGAGCATATGTAGCTATGAAGGAGAGTAAGGAAACTTATGCCCAAGATCATTCATTTTAACATAGATACCTAGAGTTGTACATTTGAAAGCTCCTTACCCAATCTGTGTCATTCTAGTAAATAACTGTGTGGCCTTAAAGAGTTAAATGGACTTTACAGTGTCCCAGATTCTAATCTTAAAAAAAAAGTTTTTGCTTATTTTTATTTTATGTGCATGAGTGTTTTGCCTGTGCATGCTTGGTGCCTTAAGAGTTACAAATGGTTGCAGTTATAAGGCACTATGTGGGTGTTGGGAATCGAACCCTGGCTAGTTCTCTGAAAGATCAGAAGATACTCTTAACCACTGAGCCTACTCTCCAGCTCCAGATCCTAATGTTCTAAAACTTTACTAATCACTGGGGGCTAGAGAGATGCTGAGTGGTGAAGAACACTGGGTGTTCTTACAGAGGACCTGGGTTCACTTCCCAGTTCCCATATGGCAGCTAACAACTGACTGCAACTCCAGTTCCAGCAGATCTGATGCTGCTCGCTTCTGACTTCCTCAGCCATTGTACACATGTGGTACTCTTGAAACACTCATAACCACAGCTGCCTTCAAGGTATGTTAAGTGAATTAATCCATGTAAGTAAATTAAAATTGAGCCCAGACATGTATTTTTGTCACCCCTTGTTATTAGAGCCAATCTATATTTTCACACAGTCCTCATGATGCCAAAAGGTCTGATGCTGGTGAGGAAATCTAACGCTGGTGGGAAGATCTGTTGTTGTGAGGGTTTCTTTCTTGGTGTATAGTCATCTGCTCATTGTTTTAACAGTGAGGAGGAGCAAGCTGCTCAGTTTCTTTTTAAAGAGGAGTAATCTCATTTTGAGGTCTGTTCTTCATCATTCAGTAACTTCCCCAAATCCCTATCTCCAAACACACCAGTTTGGGCTTGAACACATGAACTGGCAGAAGGCAGAAAGACAAGTCTTCATCCTACAGTGTCACTGTACATCTTCAATTAATATTAACCTCCAGAACAATGATAATAATGCTAAAATTTAAGACAAGTTCATCTTCTGAGAGTGATTGAAAGGAGGCAATGGAAAAGCTTTTGGAAATCTACTGAGAAGAGACAAGCTCCTAAGCACAAGGAAGAGATGGGAAGGTGGAAATTCAGACTAATTTGAGTCTGCTTCTAGAAGCTCCATGCTTCCTGGCCTCCTCTAGAGAAGTGAGTCTTAGAAATTCTTTTCCACTTGTCCTTATAGGAACCTTTAACTAGTGCTGTGAATGGCCAATCTGTGGCAAGTCAGACAGACTGCTGCATTCTCTGCAGAACTAAAAGCCAAGAATAAGGTTGAAACATTGTTATTCATTAGAGATTTTAATTACAAACTGATTGGCAGATTTCATTGAGTAGAATATTGGGATTTGCATGAGGGTTAGGATTCTGAAGAAATTAGAGACCTTGGACCATATGGGCAACCACTACAGTGTAGCAAATGTCTTGGATTTCTAATAAATATTTGATTTTGTGTGCTTTGTCAGATCTATGGACTGTATACACATCCAGTTAGTTAGAATTAAAAAGTAAAGGGCAGCCACTCTGTGGAATAAAGAATTTCTGATGAATTTGTAAATTAAATATATCACTGCAGTGTTGTGCAGCTTTAGGTGGTGATTATGGTAATAAAGTCACCTGGTAGATTCCACATCCATGCCACAGGGCTGTGCAGTCCTCATGGAAAACCAGCAGAGAGTTGGCAGTGCTGAAATGATTGACCAGCAAGGGAGAGTGGATTAATATTGGGAGGAACTGGGAGGAATAACTGCCAATCACAAAACTATTTGTATAACAGTACTACAGTGAGCTGAAGTTTATTATAGATACACAGGCTCTGCATAAATATTCAACCATAGGCAATACCCAATTGCCTTTCTTTGATGTGAAATTTAGATATTATTTGAGAATGATTTCATATACATTCTCATTGATAATAAAAAGACATTAATGAATAAGCTTTGCTAAGTTGAAATTAGAAGTTAAAATCTTGGGAGAGGGGGCTGGAGACATGGCCTAGCAGTTAGGAGTGCCAACCGTTAGAGGACCTGGGTTCGATCCCCAGCACCCACATGGCGGCCGAGAACCGTCTGAAACTCCAATTCCAGGAGAACTCCAGTTCCAGGGGAATCCGACACCCTCTTCTGACCTCCGCGGCATTGCACGACACAGGTGCACAGATTTGCATTCAGACAGTACATTGATACACATACAGAAATAAATAAATGGCGGGCGTGATGGTGCACGCCTTTAATCCTAGCACTTGGGAGGCAGAGGCACATGGATCTCTGAGAGTTCGAGGCCAGCCTGGTCTACAGAGTGAGTTCCAGGACAGCCAGAGCTACAAGAAAAGAACAAAAAAAAATCTTGGGAGAGTTCTCTCTCTATATGTATAAATATATATTATATATTTGAACTTTTGTGCATTTTATATGATGCATCTCAATCACATGTAGAACATCTCATTGGGAGGAGTTTTTAGCTATAAAGCTCATTGAAATCTTTAGAGCTTTGTTGTCAAAACATTATTAGTACTAAGAAAACTATGTTTGCCTCCAGAATTCAAAAGCATTGAATGAAACAGAAGTCATCAGTGGTAAAAATTTGTTACTCCAGTTTCATGTATGTGTATGTTCATGTAGGTCTGTGCTACAAAATGAATATACAATTTTGGTTTTCAGGAGTTTAAAGAGAAAATATTGGGAATATACATTAGAGACAAAATATATGGGTATAATAGAAAGTTCTACAATAACCGCAATGATCCAGTACTAGAAGATCTTACCACTGAATACATTTTTCAAACTCTATAAAATAAATGATTATTAAGTGAGATTTGAGGCATTCCTTGAACATAGAAGAGTTGCGACAAATGGGCTCTTCTGTTTTAGAAGATGGCAAGGGGCTTGCTGTTATTACCCAACTCCACTTATTACCATTAATATTGTTACTGGATTGCATGGAAACATTGGAGCCTCTTTTCCTCATAGGGCCAGAAGTCTAAATTAAGATTTCAAACTGAAACTATAGCAGGTTTGGGAGCACAAATGTTGAGACTTTATTGATAACTGAGGAAATTTGAATGTAGATTCAAATTTTAATACTGTCACCTCTTCGTTTTTAAAGTAATTTTGCCTACTTAGATAATACCTAATAAGGGCAGTGGAGAGACTTCACTTTCCAAATGGAAAACATTGAATTTGAGATTGTGGTACAATCCTAGCACTTGGGAAGCAGAAGGAGGATCAGGAGATCGAGGTCATCATTGGCTGTGTAGTAAGTTGGGAACCAATCTTGACTATATAGATGTACACACACACACACATGCACACAATACACAGAAATAATATTTCTTGTATTGTTGAGTCTTGAGTGATATACTCTCATCAGGCTGGCTCTCCATTCTTTTAAAATTGTATTTTTATCTGTGTGCATGTGCATGTGTATGTGTGTGTGTGTGTGTGTGCGTGTGTGTTTGTGTGTGTGTGTGTGTGTGTCTGTGTTTGTGTGGTACATGTGCATACCTATGGGTATTTGTGTTCCTTGGGCCTCATGTGAAAATGTCAGTCTTTACCTTGCATCTCTTGTTCACTGCTGCTTATTTGCTGAGCCCGCTGACTCAGAAGCTTCTGAGAATTGACTTGGACTCTCATTGCCTTACCATAGGCATGCTGGGATTACAATTGCATACCACTGTGACTGGTATTTTTATGCAGGTTCTCTACAAACTAAACCATCTCCCCAACTCCATAGTTCATCTGCTAACATCTGTAACTCTTTCTTAGAAAGTTAGAGTTTAAACATTGTTTGGGATGGTGTGATGTTCCCATCAAAGTCATCAGTTCCTTTAAAGGAAAAATCTTTTTTTCTTTTTTTAGGTGGAATTATATACCATATTGTTGTTTGTTTGTTTTTGTTTGTTTCTTTTTTTTATTGAATGCTTTGGTTATTTCATACATCATTTTCCAATTCAGTTCAGGCATATGTTCCCTTTCCCTTCCCCCCACCCCGACCCACCCCACCCCATCCCAGAGACATGCATTCTGCCATAACTGTCTTGCATCTTTCTCTCAGCTTTTTTTTTTTTTTTTCATTTTCTAACAATAAGTGATAACTTTTGAGTACAAGCCCTTCATGTAAAACCAATTTGCAAGCAGTTGTGCACAAACCCACACAGCCTATGGGTCCCACCATCAAAAAGGGGGGGGGCTTGTATGTTCAATCAAGTTGATCAATAGAGTTCCAGCCATATTTGTAGTTTAAATCTCAGGAATCACTCTCACACTTACATTTCTACCATGCCGCCTCTTCTGCAGATCCATTCCCTCTAGCCTTAGGAAAGGGGGCACAGGTGGATGAAGAAGCCAAAACAGTCTACTTTTCTCTGGAGCTGTTTTGTCTTGGACTCTGGTCAATTCCGGCTGTTTCCTTTCGTGGGCTGAGAGTTTGTCCAGAATAACCTTTCGATCCTACTAATGAAGCACAAGCAAATTAGATATATGATATTTAAACAAGTAAATTGTTATGGTAAAGGTTACTTTGGTATAAACACAGACGTTTGGATGGTAGTTAATCCATGAATTACATTTTTTTTCTGTTAAATATGACAGGGTCTTACTTGGCTTATAACAATCTCCTATCCATTAGAAGATATAAACGTGCGGCATCAACCATGGTTTATTCCTCCAAGGAGAGAGCTAATAGCCAATTAGATTTGGGATATACAGGCATATGGCTGCTCTGCTGCACATTATTTCCAGGCAGATGAGGTGGTAGCTGGTGCTGACAGAGGAGTCTTGCTGACTCAAGGAGACCCATATTTGCTTATTGGTTAGTGGCCTTTGGTAACACTCTCTGGCATTCCAGAGACCATCGCACACTTGCAAGTGTGGTCTCAATACATCTTTCCCAGTGTTATGTCAGGTCTTCTACAGCAGGGGCCTTTATCGCCTCTCTTCTTGCAGGTATCCCAGTTTAGAGGCCAGAGAGCCTTTACCTTTGTGGGGGCTTGGATCCCCTGGCCAACATCCCTTGGTAGAATAATCATTGCTGATGTCAGAGCTCATACATTATATATTTTGGCTTAAGTGCATAGCTTAAGGAGGCCTTTAGTATTATATTTGTTTCTGAAAGAGAATAATCCTTTTCACATTCCTATGTCTATTAGTCAATTAAAGAAGGCAGTTTTACCAGTTTTATAAGAGATTACCTCTATAACATGGCTCCAATTTACACGACTCATCATCATCATATTCTCTCTCTATCGGGGGGGGGGGGTAAGAAAATCTCTCGTGTTGCTTCCCAAGTTAATCACATACAGTCCACCCAAAACAGCATGGGTGAATTTGATGAAATCTGTGCCTTGATTCCACCCTATAGGTATGTATAAATACAACGCACTTCTGGAGACTCATGGGTCAAAAACACAAAAAACCTAAAAAAAAAGGGGAATACAGATTAGATATGAAACCTTTTTGTCAAAAACGTTGCAATTCAAATCTTAAAACTAACTATGGGAAAAGATTTGTTTGTTCCAACAGGACAAAATGTCACCAACTTAATGGCTGAGAAAGAAAAGATACAGCTTTGCATTGAGTAGGATGTACCAGAAAGTGCCAAAAGAAAGGTTGGCCCGTCTGAATATTGAAAGGAAGAAAAGCCTCAGATTGCTACAAACATCAAACCCCTCTATGGATCCTACTTGTAACAACTATTTATAATGAGTCCTAATGAAACTTACCTTCTAGGTGCTGCAAAGGTTTTAATAAAGGAACAATCTTGAATTTGTCTTTGAGCTGAGTGTGGAAACACTGATGATTTACTCACAGTAGGAAAGTATTTACTGACCTGAGCGGTTGAATTAAGATCAAACTATGGATAAAAAGCTCAAAGGAAAATGAAAATAATAACAGAATCTTAAGGAATCACAAAGACCAAAAATATCAAGTACTATCTTATCAGTTGAAATACGAACAAGATACATCTAATGTCTGATAACTTAACATTGTTCTTCATGTCTTTGAATGCATGTTACTCCTTCCCAAGAAGGCATTAGTGACCTCATAAATTAGGAAATCCAGTTTCTGATAAGAGGCATATTGAATCTTCATATTTGACATATTCCTTGAAGATGTAGGTGTTGTCTAATCATTTAGATGAGTGTCTACTGTCTATAGACTATAAACATGGAGGGGCTGTAGCAAGATTTCTGCAAGTTATAGACTATATCATTTTGGCTTAGGAATGAAAGAATGCATCAACTGACTGAACTGAAAAGGGTTATGCTCATGGATTAGGACAGTGTTTTTATGATTCCATATTCTTCTTGTGAGGCACTTAGCTCTGTTTCTGTGCTATTAATCCATTCTTTAGATTTGCATAAGACTTTGCTGTAGTCTCAATACACATATACTGACATGTCCAGGTGAATAGGGTGTACCACTGAGTGGTCATTGCTCAGAGATCTCGAAAGTTATTCCTTTACTGTGTGACTGGAATCCTTGGGTCACATCATCTCTGAACCACTCACCAGAGCAACAAATTGGGTGAACTCATGTAACTAATGCTGAAAACTTCCCTGGCAGCTGGAATCACATTCTTGTGTGGCATTACTGTTCCTGCTGAGATGTACACAACATTCCTTCATCTTAGATTGGGTAACATAGAACAAGAAAATGTGTTACCCGAGTCCATCTTAAGGAACCAATGAATTTGTTAGGCTTCTTTACAGGATCGTGACTGAGGAGTTGCTTGGAACGCCATGAATGAAGATGAAACAGTTCTATCACTGACAAGTCCTGCCTCTGCATAAGTGATAACCTCGGGAGGCAACAATCTACAATGGAATTCCATCTTCAGGTAAACTCTTGCCGCCTGTATATGTTAGTACTTTCTCCAGATGCTGTGCACCTAGTAGGGGGCCAGAAAGGAGTGGTGACTAGAATTGAAGATCTGATGGGTCTTCTGAGCTCCTCCTTTTCTTTCTACCAGGGAGGTTAGCAGCCCATTGTCTTCATCATGACCTGGGAATCAAGGTGTTGGTATCCTTACTCATTGCTAGGATTGCTAAGACTACAGAGACAAGGTTATAATGCAGGCAGCACAACAGTCTCTCCTCCATAACAGCAATAGTCACGTTATATCCAGAAGAAAGAGCTGTACCCCAACACCTTGCATGGATATCTGGCAGGAAGATCAGCTTGTGGCCTCCTTTTTTCTAGCCGTGTATCTGTTAGAGAAATAACACCATTTGTCATGAAAATGTGGAATCCTCTGGATCTGACTGAATGTAAGTTTTAGGTGTTGGAGTGGCCTCAGATTCCTCATGATCCTATCATGGTGGCCTGTAGGGAAGTGGTAAAGAAGGGGCAGTTTTGCTCTACTGTCTCTAGTTTACAGTTGCCACCAAGTTTTGACAGATTGAAATAAAAGAAAGATTTCTTATTTGCTATAAAATACATTTGGTAGTCCAAGTCCACCAAACTCTCCATAGCACCCAGTGGAAGTAAAACTATATTCTAATACATAGCTTCACACTGATTTTTCTGTGACTTTTTTCCTTAATGTTTTTATTTATTTTGAGGTAGTGCTGTGTGGTGTGTGTACGTGTCCTGGCACACCTGTGGAGGGCACAGGATAACCTGCAGGAGTTTTTTTCTCTCCTTTTGCCAAATGGACACTAGGGATCAAACCCAGGACATGAGGCTTGGCTCTGACCACATTTGCCTGGTGATTCTTGTTTTCAAGGATTTATTTTGTTTCTAATTATGGGTACATGTGTGTGTCTGTGCCCTTGTGTGCAAGTCACTGCAGGTGCCTGTGGAGGCCAGATTATTGAGCACCCTGGAGCTGGAGTAATAGGAGTTTTTGACCAGCCCAACCTGAGATCTAGGAATAAAATGTATGTCTTTTGAGAGCCCACTCAATTCCTGAACCATGTCTCCAGTTCCCTTACTTTTTTCAGACATATTTCTCCTGCATTTTTGTCTTAATTGGCATTACATTTTTTTGTTGGTTGGTTTTTACTTGATTATTTTCTTTCACAAGATTTGTAATTTATTTTATATACATTTGTACCTTCATGTGTGGGGTGTGGGCGTGGAGGCCAGTGGTCAACACTATGTGTTGTCCTGCAGTACTATGTCCACTTGTTTTCTGAGGCAGGATCTCTCCCCTGGCATCTAAGTCTCGCCTATTCAGCTAGGCTGGCCCATTACCAGCCCTAGGGAACCTTTTGGTTTAATCTCTCAGCGTTAGAACTGCAGGTGCTGCACACTTGGCTGGATAGGTGGGTGCTGGGGATCAAGCTTAGGTCTTCATGCACTTTAGTGCCTGGTCCATCTTCTTAATCCAGCTTAAATGGTGCATTTGTGGGGGTTTTTTGAGGGGGGGAGTGGTGGGGCTATCTTGAATTATAGCATATTTGGTTAGTTTGACAAAGTGGTTCTTACCTAGTAGTATATTGTTCCACAGGATAGTTGGTATCATCAAAATATATGTTCCATGACTCAGTGGTCTAGAACACAGACTGCTCTGTCAGAGGACCTGGGTTTGATTCCTAGCTCCCACATGGCTGTTAACAGTGATCTATGGATTCCAGTTCCCGGGAATCCAATGCCCTCTTCTGATGTCTTTAGGCATTGCATTGCATGGGTGCACCTACCTACATGCAAGCAATACACTTATACACATAAAATAAAAATAATAAATAAAATATAAAACATGTGTTATACTAGAGTCATTGGCTAAAGAAAGAGACATGCTAATTGCTCTACAGTACAGAGGACTGTCTCTCTCATGGCAAAAAAAAAAATTATGCAACTCAAAATGTCATCTGTGCTGCACTTGAGAAGAACTTAGTCAAACTATGGCTTAATTCCCCATAGGAGCCCATGAGATCCTTGGAAGCATTCTTTCTTTTTAATGCATGCCTTTTCCCCACAATTTCAGGCTGCCTTTTACTTTAAGTCTCGTATTCTTCTCACTCTACCCCATGGTTACTATTATTAGGGTTAGAGACTTTTCCTACTGTCAATGCAAACACCTCTGTCCTCAAGGAGAATGAGTTTATTCTGGAGCCAGATACGAGTGACCATGGCCTGGGAGCATGGATTCAGGTTACCCCAGATGCCATGTCCAGTGTGGTGACAAATGGATAAAGGGTTTTGTAGTAAAAGAACAAAATGATGTCATAAATTCAAGTAATTTTCAAGTACACCGATGGGGAAAAGGAAAGTGGGTTACAGAAAGCTGGGAAGTTTCTGCTATTAACCTCAGATGCCAGCTGATGACGTTATTAGTCTTTGGGTTGTCATTAGTACATTCCCAAATGATTTCACTAGATAGTCACACGGATGTTGGCGTAACACAAGTAGGCCATAAATGCAAAATGGGGAGCTACAGATAGCCCAGGATAATTTGGCTCCAGACTTCACTCCTGCTTTCTATAATCACCAATCAGGGAAGTTCAATCGACCAGGTAGAATCCTTATAATACAGATTAAGCTTTCTTTTCTTGTTCTATCAACCTAAGTTCACACAGCTTTTCACAAAACCAGAAATGGAACAAATAATATGTACTTTCCAGGCTTCAGTGTTCTGTGTCTCAGAATGAAATACAAATATATATGTAATAAATGATATTCTACCGTACCTATCTCCCAGTCACTCTGTTTTTGGGAATCCATTCTTGTCAGAATTGAAATAAATCATTTGGACACTTTATATTGAGGCAGATAAAAGAGGAGGTGACACACTGTTATTACATAACAAATCTATGTGTTTGCAATAAAGATTCTGTTGGTTCATGCTGGGGCCTTCAGCCACTTTTGGAGGCCCCCCCAGTGACACATGCTGGGACTGTCCTCTAATAGTCAAGTTATTGAGATGGATCTGTGTTGCTATGATGCCTATATAATTTGCTTGCCTTTGCAGCCAAATGTTGAGCTCAGATTCTTTGAGATAAAACTCCTTTCAATTCTTCTAGACACTGATGGATCTGCTTTATGAAACAGCAGTATATAACAGCAAGAACAGGTGCTTGATCCTTCCCTATTAGGGGCCCCTCTTGCAGAAGGATGGGTAGACAGCACTGTCACGAGGGGCTGCGCAGAGCTGTCAGGTGTAATAGCTCATCCCTGACTCCCTTTGTTTTGGGAACCCATTCCTGTCAGAGTTGGAATAAGTAATTTGAACACTTTAGTTACACCGAGCAGAAATGGGATCAATACATGCCAAGATTAACTCTAATGATTAATCCCAGAATCAATGAACCAAATGATTATCATTTCTGTCAGCTGAAGATTCTGGGATGCTGAATTGTGATTAAAGAGGTGAGTTAATTTTCCTTGGCTGCCTTCAGCAGTTGGCAAATCTGAAGTCACCGATTTTCACTTCCCTTTACCTTGCAGTTGCTCCAGTAATATTTTCTTCCTACTGCCAGTTCCTGTGTCACCTGGTGGAATGCTCAGAAACCAGATTTGACAATGACAAGAGGCCTTGTAAACTCCAAGGTTAGTGCACGCTAGTAAAACTTCTAACTTTTACATCAGACTGATTGTTTTCACTCTGTATTGTGGGTAGGAAGAAATGGATTGCTGTCTTGCATTAGCGAGCAAGCGGAGGCTAGAGAAAAGCCCGGACACAAGAGTGACTTACTATGACTCTAGGCATCAGTCTACTTGGGGAAAACTGCTTCTTCAGTGGAGGAACATCCTGAAGAGTTAACAGGCACAGCACACCTCTGCCAAATAGGAAAGACTATTGGATTAACATAAGCTAGACACAGAGCGCAGTGTTCTTTATATCTTATTTTATTTAAAAGTATATTAACTGTGTGGTAGATGCTGATGTCCTCTCCCAAATATATATAACTAACATGAACCCATGAATTTTTGATTCTGTGTTCTCTGTTTTTATCTGCTCATTTAAAATCATCTAAGTGGGCTGTGATGGTGAATTGACTATCACACATGTCACCACATTGATTGCCAGGGTTGATTCAGCTTTTCTGGCTAGCTAGGCAAAAACCCCGATCTCCCAGCAATCAAAGTGTGCACTTCCCAAAACTGACAAACTTGGAGGAAGAGGACAACCTTTCCTGATAGAAGAGGTCATTTTCTATCAAAGACATCCACTGCTTGAACCACAAAACAAGCTTTCGAGGTCTAGATGAAGGAGAATAAAGGGTAGTCCAGCTTCCAATATTCTAGACACATTCAGATATGGCCATGTGCTTTTCAAAATCAAATATGGGGCTAGCAGTATGCCCAAGCTGCTGAAGGCATTTGGTGTCCAGTTCAGCCTGATGACCTGAGTTCAATCCTAGAGTCACTTGCTAGAGGGAGTGCCACCTTCTGCAGGGTATCCTGTAGGACACCCCCTACCTCTCTAAATAAATAAATAAATAAATAAATAAATAAATACATACATACATACATACATAAATACATAAATAAATACAAATGAAAAAGCAATGGTCATTTCAGAAGAAAACATGGCTGCAGAGTGTCAGGACATCACTGTTAATACCAGCACTTGGAAAGCAGAAGCAGGTGGATCTCTGTGAGTCTGTGGACAATTGAGCTTCATACTGAGACTCTGCCTCAAAAAAGAAGTCTATTTAGTGGTTTCCGTGCATATATGCATTTAAGGTTGCCCACGTGGCATTGGATAACCTTTCAGGGAACTAGTTCCTGGAGAAATCAGATCCTCCCTCTGCATCCATTGTTTGCCTGTAGCTCTTCATGTAGGGCATCTTGTGAAATCTTCCCATCCTCCTTGGCATATCCATGTGGTAGAGATTTTACTGGTGGTGCTTCCCTATCATGTCTAGAATGAATTAAGTAGTAGCAGATGTCATGTTTCTCCCCACTCTTCTGCTATGTTCTCTGAGCCTTAGGTGCAAAGTCTGCACCATAGATGTATCTCTCAGGGCTGGGCACCCGGCAGTCACTTAATCTCTGTATTTTGACCTGTAGTGGACGGAACTTTGTAATAGTCTCCATTATTTGTGAAAAGAAGCTTCTTTGATGAATGCCGAGAGATACACTTTAGTGTGAATATAAATATCTATATTTAAAATATAGGAAGAAGTTATTTTGGCCCAAGAAACTAATGATACTCTGCTCTAGGGTCTATGGGATCTCCAACCATGTCTACGTGGCTATGTGTCTCAGTACAATGTGTGGTACAGCTGTTGTTTACCCTCATTTTGTAGTGGGAGTAATGGGATTTTTTTACCAATGTTTTATTGAAGCTCTGTGCATTTTATATAAGATTATTACTAATCAAATCTAGACCCATTATCTCCTCCCTACCACCCCACCCTACCAGAGCTCATGCATTCTGCCAAATGTGTTTTTCATTTTTTTGCAACTAAAGAAGACAAGTGAACATTCAGCAAAAAGCTATTTTTAGCCATTAAAAAATAAACATTTAAGGTCAGGCATGATGGTGCATCCTTTTAATCCCAGCATTCCAGAGGAAGAGGCAGGCAGATCTCTTTGAATTCAAGGCCAGCCTGTTGTACACAGTAAGTTCTAGGCCAGCTGAGGCTACGGATGTGATCCTGTCTCAAAAACTCCTAGTATCTATATCTATATCTATATCTATATCTATATCTATATCTATATCGTGCTCTAAACCAGCAAACGGTGGCTTTAAATGCAATAAGGGGAAACAGATTTTGTGAAATCAGAGGGTTTGGTACCCATTGGGAAAGACATGGGCTATTTTATTTTATTTTATTTTATTTTTTTATTTCTGTATGTGTATGAATGTACTGTCTGCATGCAAGTTTGTGCACCCGGACGTGCATCGCGGAGGTCAGAAGAGGGTGTCGGATTCCCCTGGAACTGGAGTTCTCCTGGAATTGGAGTTTCAGACGGTTCTCGGCCGCCATGTGGGTGCTGGGGATCGAACCCGGGTCCTCTGCAAGAGCGGTCAGTGCTCTTAACCGCTAGGCCATCTCTCCAGCCCCGACATGGGCTATTTTAAAATATAGTTTATTATTCCTGTTCTACATACATGAGTGCAATGGCTGCATGTATGTAAGTGCACCTGTGTCATGAAATGACTGCAGAGGTCAGAAGAGGGTGTCAAACTCCCCTGGAAAATGATTTATGGAGGGTTGTTAACTACCAAGTGAGTGCTGGAAATTGAACTAGGTCCTCTAGAAGAGCAACCAGTACTTTTGAACACTGAGCCATCTCTCCAGCCCAACATAAACTGTTTTTAAATGTAAAGAAGATTTGGTGGTTAACATGACCTTAAAGCCATGTGAATCAAGTGGTAGAAATTTTCAGATCAAAATATAATTAAAAGCTCCCACTCTCCAGAAATATGGGTAGGAAAAAAATTAATTTCCATTTTTAGTTGGAAGATAACAAATATACACTATATAAATTAGATAAAGAGCATGGTCTCAAATTTTTACAGATGCAATGCACTAAAAAAGTAAAATATTGAGATCTTTGATCCATGGAGTTGGTTTTTGTACAGGATGAGAGATAGGGGTTTAATTTTGTTCTTCTACAAATGGTGATCCAGTTTTGCCAGTACCATTTGCTGAAGATGCTATCCTTCCTTCACTGAGCTTCTTTTTTTTTTTTTTACCCCTTTGTCAAATATGAAGAGGCTGAAATTGTATGAGCTCAAGTTTAGAACTTCAATTTTGTTCCATTGGTCAACAGGTCTGTTTTTGTCCAGGACCAGGCTGTCTTTATGATTATAGTCCTGTAATATAGCTTGAAGTCTGATAAAGCAATCCCCCTGTATTGCACTTTTCACTCAACGTTGCTTTAGTTATTCAGGGTCTTTTGGTTTTCCATATGAATTTAAGTTTTTTTTTCCCCCAAGTCTGTGAAGAAGCTCCTGGGGATTTTGATTGGGATTGCATTGAATTTGTATATCAATTTAGGTAAAATGGACATTTTTACTCTATTTAAGTTTTCCAATCCATGAGCATGGGAGGTCTTTCCATCTTTTGATGTCATCTTCAATCTCCTTCAGGGGTTTAAAATTTTTGTTGTAGAGATCTTTAGTGGCTTTGATTAAGTTTGTTCCCAGGTATTTTATTGTTTTAGGCTATTGTGACTGGGAAGGTCTTCTTATATTCCTTCTCCAATTGTTTATTGTTGCTGTAAAGAAAGGTTACTGATTTTTCTAGGTTAATTTTGTATCCTGCCACTTCACTGAAACCCTTAATCATTTCTAGGAGTTTTCTGATGGAGTTTTTAGCATCCCTTAGGTAAATTATCATATTATCTTCAAAAAGGGATAGTTTAACTTCCTCTTTTCTGATTAGTACTCCTTTAATTTCCTTCTCTTATTGCCCTAGCAAGCATTTCAAACACTATATTGAAGAGGAGTGGCAATAAGGGGCAGCCGGGTTCCTAACTTTAAGGGGAATGCTTCCAATTTTTCTCCATCAAGGATGATGCTGGTTGTGGGTTTGCTATATATGGCTTTAATCGTGTTGAGGAATGTTCCCTTCAGTCCAATTCCCTCTAGAACTTTAAACATGAATGGATGCTGGACCTCGTAAAATGCTTTTTTCTTTGCATCAGTTGAGATGATTATGTGATTTTTGTCTTTCAGTCCATTTATGTGTGTCATGTTATTTATTGTTTTATGTATGTTGAACCATCCCTACATCTCTGATATGAATCGAACTTGCTCATGATGGATGATGTTTTTGATGTGGGTCTGTATGAGATTTGCAAGTATTTTGTTGATAATTTTTGTATCTATATTCATTAATGAGATGGACCTATAGTTTTCTTTTTTAGTTGTATCTTTGCCTAGTTTGGGTATCAGGGTGATGCTGGCTTCATAGCAGAAATTTGGGGGATTTACCTCTGTATCCTTCTGAACAGGTTGAGTAGTAATGGTTTTAAGACCTCTTTAAATGTTTTATAGAATTCTGTTGTGAAACCATCTGGGCCCAGGCTTTTTTTAGTTGGGAAAATTTTTTTTATTACATCTTCAATTTCCTCAAATATTATGGGTCTGTTTAAGCTGTCAATCTCTTCGTGGGTAAGATTTGTTGATTCCCAGGATTTCACATATTCATCCATTTCTCTTAAGTTTTCAAATTTAGTAGAGTATAGGTTTGTGAAGTATTCTTATATGATTGTCTGGCTCTTTTCTTTGTTTGTTGTGATGTTTTCCCTTTCATTATGAATACTATTGGTTTGGACTTGCTCACTCTTTTGGTTAACTGGACTAGAGGTTTGTCTATTTTGTTTATATTTTCAAAGAACCAGGCTTTGGATTCCAAGTGGATTGAAGATCTCAACGTGAAACCTGAAAACCTGAAGGTGATAGAAGAAAAAATTGGCAGCAACCTACAAGACATAGACTTGGGAAAAGACTTTCTAAATCAGACTGCAACTGTATAGGAAATAAGATCAACAGTTGACAAATGGGACCTCATCAAACTCAAAAGCTTTTGTACAATGAAAGAAACAATTAAGGAAGTGAAAAGAAAACCCACAGAGTGGGAGGAAATTTTCATCAGTGATACATCTGAAAGAGGATTAACATCCAGAATATATAGACTACTCAAAGAAAAAACAGTAAGAAAACAAATGGCCTACTCAAAAGATGGAGTAAAAAGCTGAACAGTGAGGAAGTATAGATGACAGAGAAACATCTTAAAAAGTGTTCAACATTGTTAATAATTAAGAAAATGCAAATTAAAACCACTCTCAGATATCATTTCACTCCAATAAGCCTGGCTAGCATCAAGAAAACAAAAGACATCAAATGCTGGAGAGGTTGTGGAAAAAGTGGAACACTGGTGGGAATGTAACCTTGTACAACTACTATGGAAAGCAGTGTGGAGAACCCTTAAAAGACTCAGAATGAGCCTACCACCTGACCCAGCCATACCACTCCTAGGTAAATGCCCATAAGACTCATCCTATGGCAAAGATACATGCACATCTGTTTTTTGCAGCTCTCTTTGCAATAGC
This sequence comes from Rhizomys pruinosus, assembly GCA_009823505.1. NCBI lineage: Eukaryota > Metazoa > Chordata > Mammalia > Rodentia > Spalacidae > Rhizomys > Rhizomys pruinosus. The sequence continues at coordinate 1,087,353 of VZQC01004974.1, forward strand.
AAAGAGCTGGAACCAACCCAAATGCCCCTCAACAGACATGTGGATAACAAAAATGTGGTACATCTACACAGTGGAGTTCTGTGGTAAAGAAAATGACATCACGAACTTTGCAGGTAAATGGATGGAACTCGAAGCCATTATGCTAAGTGAAGTAACACAGTCCTAGAAAAACAAAAGGGGAGTGGTTTCTCTTATTTGTGGAGCTAATACCAAATCCCCAGTTGAAAGTCAAGCTGAACAACATTATTGTTATATTTCTTTTTATCTGAAAGCAACTATGTTGCTATAATGTAAATCTCTTAAGGGGCTCTAGAATCGACCTACCATTTATTTTCAGACCCTGTAACTACTGTATATGTGTGGAAGATACATATTCATATTTTAGAGTAATATAACATTAAAGGGGAAAATGTGAATTCCTAAACATATTTTGGAATTAACATACAGTTTATTCTCAGAGGTCATAATTTTGATACATATGCGATGGTTACATAGGCATATGTTGGAGCAATACAAGGGGGAGGGAAAAAACAACAACATAAAGACCAGGTCAAAGAACTGACTGATACAGTTAAACTCTGCTCAAAACAATAAGCCTCCCTAGTGAAAAACTTTGGAAAGACTGAGAGAAAGATGCAAGAAATGTATGGCAGAAGGCATGAATGTGGGTGGGGTGGGGGCAGGGAGAGGAGAGTGTGTCTAATTTGGACTGAAAGATAATGAATGAAATACATAAATCATCAATAAAAGTGTTTTTAAAAAGGTAAAACATTAATTCCAATTTACCTATTAAAAAAAGATTATTATTGTTATGGGTTGAATGGTAAACTGCATCATAAAGTCCTAAGTCCTAGAATTTCAAAATTTGACTTTATTTGGAAATACTGTCTTTGGGGATGTGACTAGTTAAGATAAGGTCATAAAAGAGAGGAGCACTCAAATGTGACTGTTGTCTTCATAGGAAGAAAGCCATGTGAAGGAGGGTTAGAATGAAAACTTTCAAAGGAGTCACAAGATTTCCAACACATGATGAAGTTTTTGACATCCTACAACTTTTTCAACACCTTGACTCCAAGCTTTCCCTTTATAAATGCCAGACCATCTGTTTCTGTTATTGAAGTTACTGTTAGTGGCACTTTGTGATGTTAGTCCATTGAAAAGCATGAGTTAAATGCACACATACATGTGAATGTACTTTTGGAATTCCTAAAGCTGCCTACATATAGGGCACCATACCAAGATTAATGGTAAAAGTCACAAACTTGTTCTGTGTTCTGTGCTCTTGGCCAGCATAATCCTTGCCATTTGTCCACTGTGCACTTGTTGCCAGCACAATGTAGCCTGAGAGGTCTATCTTACAAAGTCCACTCTATCTCCAGAATCAACTCTACTCTAGTGAGAGGCCCAACCACCTTTGCACTCTCTTTCCTGGGGGAAATGTCTTAACTTGTCTATTGTCCCTTATCTGTAAGGAGATAAGGATGATAAGAAAGATAAGAACTGGAGTACTGGCTCTAGAGTTAAGTAGTTGATCCTGCAGAGCCCCCGGATTCAGTTCCAGCACCCATATGGCTACTAACAACTGTCTGTAACTCCAGTCAGTGTCCTTTTCTGGCCTCCACTGGCATTGCACGTGCATGGACCATGAACCTACATGCAGGCAAAACATTCATAAACATAATAAAAAATAATATTATAAATAAATGTTTTTAGAAGAATAAAAGGAAGACAGAAAAGCTTGTTCATGTAGGTGGTCGGCACAGGTTTGGACACATCTTCAAATGGCCCACAGCTGGGATATTTTCCTTTTGTGTGTAACAACTTTGTGAGGTATAGCTAAATGCAGGTCCGAAGGCCTCAGTGATTTTCCTAGGACTACAGAAGGCCATATAGACTCCCCATGCACCTGTCCACTTCAGGGCTTCTTAAACTGGAGCTTGATAAAAGATTGGTACACTTTAAGGGATCAAAGTGAGTATAAGGTAGTACATATAAAGTGAATGGCATGACCAGATTGACCATTAGTGGAGAACGCACCTGTAGATATGGATGCTAAATGAGAGGGAAGGGACCATTTGCAGCAAGGTACCGTTTGGGACACATGGATCTCTATTTCAGCAATCTCTCCTTTGAAAGGCATGATCCATGGTGCATGGCAACCTTTCTGATGTATGCACTAAGTACCTCTACTGTCCCTTGGAGACGTACAATACCAGCATTTTGGAATCCTCTAGTACCAACTGCAAGATTGATGGTCAGCAATCCTGTTCTGTGACTTTCTCTGGGGAGATATGAACAAAAGACAGAAGAAATTTTCCACTCAAGTCTAGTCTGGTGTGAGTTCGTTTGGGTTACTTACAAGAGCATGGGTGACTCAGAAGTAGCTGTACCACTGGACAGCTCAGCTCACCCCAGCCCAAAGTTGCATCTCTGTAGTTTCTTGCCCAAATTGCAGGTATCTCCATCAAAGAGAGTCCTTTCTCCCCCAGGAATTATTTACTTTATAACCTTGAAGAGAGGCATTGTAAATCTTGTAACTTCTATGATTGTCGTGAGGCTGATAAGTTTAATTAAATCTTTGTAATCTCTGTACTTCCTTTGGGAGGAAATGTTTCAATTCCAAGGGAACATCTATGCAAGAAACCCCCTTTTCAAATAGCTTGGTCAGAAGTTAATGTTCTTTTGATGTAGATATAATGTGTTCCCTTGCCCAGTCTAAGTCAAATAACTCCTGTGATAAGGAGAAAATCCCGCCTTACCCCCTAAAGGCCAGTTTATACCCAAAAGCTGAAAAGAAATCTGATACACCTGAAGACCTGATTTTAAAAAAGGGAGTAACAGCCTTCTTGTCAATGAGATAGATAATTATATCCCCAGAAGCCCCTACTTCAATGTGATGGTTTGAAGACTCACGGCTAAGCCTGCTGAAATTCTCTGCCCACTTGTCCCAGTCTAATTCAGAATGTGTAACCTTCTCTCCTTCCTGACACATGGGACAACATCCTGTCTGCATTCCCTGACACACTAAAAGGTGCCCACGTTTAGCCACTCTCGTCTCTCCATTGTCAACCACCATTCAGTCTTTCCATCTCTATCCCCCAGTAGCACTGGAGATCTGCATCATTCTCCATTTTGGATTCCTTGCTGATTTTCTCTCCAGCATCAATAAAGTTGTCCTTGAATTTCTTTGTCAATACTTAAAAAATTGTTAAGAAAAGCGTGAGAAAGCCTGCCCCTTTATGGATAGCTTCCAATTACACCCATCATCCATCTAACGTCTGCATCCATAGACACTCTAATGCAAATAGTGAGGGGGAACAATTCAGAGGGCGTTCGTTAACCGAATCTCCACGGTCTGCTTGTGCAAGATTAGCTCCTTACTTGTAAGGAGAAAGAAGGCGCTGTGGTCATGTGCACAATTACTCTGTCGTTTAACAGTACTAAACTGGCCCAGAGGACTTGTCATGGAAATCCGAGACAGCCCCCGGATTAAACATCTAGCAAAAATCGTGAATTTCAGAACTAAGGAAGAGGGTTACATAGCAGGCCCTGAATTAGGACACACCTTGGCTAAAACAAGATGTGATAGAACTAAACATTTCCTTCACCATCCGATCGTGAGGATCCCCCCAATCATGTAATTGTGTCTGAGTAGCCCGTTGGCATACTTGGCTTGCAATGTCTACTAGAGGCTGGCGCAGAAGGGTCACATACAGGCACTAGCCTGGAAAGTGTGTGTTGTTTTGGCTAGCTGGTTTTGACTAGTTGGAGGCCTGCAGCTGGCCACTAGTCTGTAAAACCTGGGGGTATGGATCCCTGACGGGTGGGTGTTATTTTGGCCATAAAAATTGGGCAACATGCAGGGGCAAAGCCTAGTCAGAGGAAGAAGCACAGGCAATGGCTGGGGCTCTGCATTTTACCGTACGGTCTCGTGAGAAGGCGGCGGACATTTTCTGCTGTCCCTTGCCCCGACCCTTGAATATAGGGTCTACTGAAGGCCAATAACACTTCATGCAGCCAGGATCCAGCTATGGCAGGCGACATATTCGGGGCGGTCTCTCCTCACTCAGTTAACAATATCAACGACCAACCACACAACACCTACTGCCACCGATCAGATAATATCCTCAGTTACTACTCTCGACAAGGTAGCTTAGGTTGATCACCTATACGAGTCTTAAAACAAGTTCACATATAAGTCACCAGTTAACTAGCCTTGGTACGGTGACCGATGAATTGAGATAGCATCTTTAGACTAAATATTTATAAAGTTATGCTTGCATTGTACAGTTGAAGATTAGCTCCATTCTGCTGTGTGGTATGAGGATGTGGGTAGTGGCTGTCACGAGTACACGTGCATCCAATGAAAGCAGAATTAGCATTTGAATTAGGAACGAGAGATCTTTCAACCCTACAAGCTCACTTCATTGACTTCTCACGCAAAAGCAGTGATAACATTTCTCAAATTAGCATACAGCTTGAACTAGGCATGTGAAATGTTATAGGCCTAGGGGATAGGAACTCGTGCGTAATGAAACAGGCGCCCATGCAAAGCAAGAAACTTTCTATTCTGCTGGGAAGACATCCCAGTAATAAATGAGAAAAACACGTCAAGGAAGGTCATAAAAAATCCCTTCTAAACAGAAATGGTATTAGCGATTCTCATTCAGATGGTCCGTATAGAAAAGATACTCAAGAATGGCGAGGAGATATGACAGGATAATGCCTTCAGTGCAGCATCTGTAGAAGTATTGCTTCGAAGAGGTATCCAATACATAGAAACCAAGGATAGAAAATGAGCATTTCTGTTATATATGTCCTACAAAGAATTGTGCTTGTGTTCAGAGACTGTGGTGAACAGAAAGATTGTGTTTGATGTGGTTGAGATAACAAAGAAGAATGCTATGTGATAACTTTAAGTGATAATCTAATTAACGAGGACCAAACATAAGAAACAATGGCTTGCTGGTGAAGACACTAACAAACGCAATAGATCATGGTACACTATTAAGGATTGTAAGTATATCAATCAATGCAGACGATTGGCTGCAGCGACTATCTGAGAAGGAGATGAAGACAGCGTACTAGAACAGGAGAAATCAGGAATTTAGAAATTTCGTGCAGAAGATGACATAGCAGTAAGAGTGCTAGCTGCTCATGCAAGGACCAGTTGATGCGCAGCCACCTATCACATGGCAGCTGGAGTAACGCCTGGAAACACTAATTCAGGATATGACTTGCCAGTTCGAGGTGAATTCGAGAACCTCGTCTGATTCGCGCACTGCATTTCGCAGCCACATCGGGTAAGGACATGACTGCATCAGACGTATCAGTGACATCTATAGACGTAAAAATTAATAAAAAATTAAATAAAGAATGTCTCTCTGCAGGCCATTTATGTAAGGCTGTGTCTTGTGCAAATTTCAGAAGAAGTATGCACTGACGTTGTCATAATATTACATAATAACGCTATTAATTAGAGGACTGATAACATAATACGTATTTCAATAAGAGAGTATCATCCGTCATTTTGAAATATTATGCGACGATAGCTCTGAAAGTCTTTCTAGAATGAATTTTCATATAGATACAGTTGTGACTTCTAACTCTTAGTTGCATTGTCTCATTGGTCTTTTTTAAATTAGAAAAATAGCTGATGATCAATCATTATATGAAGTAGCTGCATATTAATTAGCTAGTTGACATGAATCAAGCTAAAAAGTCATAGCTTACACTATGAAGGCTGAGAGCTCTAAATAAAGAACCAGAATGCTATACCATCACAATGATCCTATCTCCAGTGCAGAGACTCAGAAACAAAGATTAAGGTTATTCGTATCCCTTCTTGTCTTGATCTTAAGGCTCTGCCCCAACAGCCTCACAAGAAAAAGAGCTAGGATTCCTTCGCCAAGATGCAGACAGCAAAGAATGAACTATGCAGAACACTATTCAGTGACAATTGTCGTAAAGAATGAATGAGCTGGGACATCTTAACTCTCAGTGGTGCCAACTTGAAATTAGAACATCTGAATTGGGATAGGGGGGTAGAGGTGTAGAGGGGACAATACAAGGCCTCAGTAGATCTTGTGAATAGTTCAAGGGCTCGCTCTCAACTACATTATTCAAGGGTTTTTGATAAAAGTATTTTTACCTAGTCCAACAGGGCGTATCAGGCATAAATAAACCGCAACGGAGACAATACACGCAAATCATTACTAGAAAAGCTGTCAACCCATAGCCTCACATTTATAAAGTTTGCTGAATGGCTGCTGTTCCATCTCTTCGCGCATCTCAACTGTCAAAACTCTGCTCCTGTAAGTTCGAATATATTTACTAACCATGTCATCCCTGCTTCAGCCTGCAATCCAGTTGTTTGGGATTACTGCATCAGGTCACATAACAGGTATTGTTATCGGGCCGTTGGTCTATTTTTATTCAAATTGATGATTTATCAAACACCTCAGGTATTGCTTTGCTGTTGGCAGTGCTCCTACATTTATAGCTACGTTCACTGCACAGTCTGCAATCCAATCTACCTAGAGGAGAACGTTTAGGGAGAGAAAGATCTATTCTAGCAATTATTGTCCGAATATAAATAGCATATCTATAAGTTTTCAGTATATATAATAAATAATACATTCATATCATAATATTAAAATCAAAATAGGATGGGCGAAGCATATACACAGAAGCACGATGCGTGATATCAACTTGTACTCGCGATCTCAGGAGCGAGGAGGATTCTGCTCAAATGAGCCAATGCAGATGCTACACAGCTCAGCTCCTAGATCTTCACAGCCGTACTAAAGTAACAAACAGCGCACTAGCTAGACCATGTTCTAAATACACCAGGTCCTGCGTGTGGAATCACTACATCAAATCTAAGCAGAATAAGACTGGGTAGTAGAATATGTCGCCTGGTAATATGACGAGGGGCAACCAATCAACCTGCCACAGGCATATTTGCCTGTCCTGATACTTGCAATCACGTCAGCTCTGGTTATGGTTGAGTCGCAGCTGTGCAGATTCCTTGCATCCAATGCTGGAGATTGAGTAAGTAATAAAATCTTTCCCAATTACGGACTCCAGGGAAACATTAGGATATAAATATCTATTCAAGAATCTAAATTTGTAAAATGTATGACACATTTACGGTTGTGTCACAATCCCGATCCTTGACATACGTTATTCGTGCACATTCGGATTTCAGAATGCGGGATTTTTAAAGAGATGGACTTGTGTTAAGGGCCCCGTGTCTACGCCTTTCAGGCACAAGTGACCACCGCACATCGATCTAAGAGCGGGATCGTCCTGAGAACATACTTCCAGCTACGGAACTCCAGGTGTAAAGGAACGCAAGGCACTGTGCTGTCTGGAGACAAGCAATAAAATACTCAAAAGACACCCAGTTAAGTGTCCAATTAAAATGATTAGCTGCGCTCATTTTAAAATTTCTGACCCAAGGTGTTATGCTGATGACGTAAAAAATATGTAATAAGCCATTCAAGTTTAACAATGCAGTTAATATAACTCTCTGCCACCTTAAAATAACCCAAAGCAACTAAAAAGATAAATGAAAAGGCAAGGCCTTTCATGTTGCAGTGGAGTAACATTTGGAACTATGGTTCTCAGCCTAGGACCCGTTTGAGCGGCTGGTTGTAAAGTGAGGTATGAATATTTAAGTCCCACACATGGAAGCAGTCTCACAAATCAAAATCATAGGACCGCAATACCATGCCCTGCTGGGAGCTTGCCGCGCATGGGACCAGACACTGCAATGTTCAAAGTCACTGAGTGGAGATGGGAGCTAAGTGGAGCTGGTGATACTCCTCTGAGGCTGAATTCAGAAATGAGTCAAAGTACAGAGTAAATGATTCCAAAGTCACGACAAGAGGTGGAATAAAGTTCTGGTGTTGCTATACACAGAAGGATGATTCGTTAGACCCAATCTGCGTCTTCTAATTCAGCGCAATCAGAAAAAGAGATTTGAATGGTTCTATTGCAAACAAGAAAGATGAATAATTTTGAATTGATAGGAATTGATCTTAAAATCCCTGAGTAGTCATTACAGTTAATAATTATGCCAAAACATCCACTCATTAAACTATATAACCTGTCTCCATGAAAAAGTTAAACTACCTTGGGTCTGTGGCGAAGTAGTGGTCCTATCTTGTGGTTAACAGGTCCTTCACCTCTACACATTACTACATTAAGTTAAGTTCTTGGACCCCCCGTGGCAGAAATAGGAACTGAACTCCCCGACAGGTTTATGCTCTGACTACACATACGGCACATCAACACACCTACAGTCACACAACACACAGCACACAAAGCAATACAATTTTAAGATCAAACAATATAGTATATAATATATAATAACTACTATATGAATGTAGAAAAATCTCAGAGGGTCTATGACCAGAGTCATTAGCATCAGAGTCATTAGAGTCAGAGCCATGGCCTGGGCTTCAGTACCCCTAACAGAGTAAAGTTGTTTATCTATTAAGTCGAAAGAGACCAAATTAAATAAACTAATTGGGCCAGAGAGATGCCAGTGATATAGCTCACGCACTCTGCTGCCTCAGCAGAGGACCCAGCTTTAGTTTCCAGCACCCACGATGGTGCTCCTTTCGTCATAGCCACGCTTAACCCAGGTCTAGGGGATACACGCCTCGTCTGGCGACTGTAGCACGACTCCATGCGGGCACAACGGATATACGAAACACGCACGCAAAAGGTCATACAATAAATAGAAACTCAAGAACAATTAAAATTATAATAATAAAAAAAAAAAAAAAGGGAGTATAATGTTACCATAGCTTGGAGATATTAGGATCGGGGAGAGCCTGGCTCGCCCATCCATGCGCAGGCGAGGAGCGGCCCTTATGTCTTGCGTTGGGGCCGAGGACTGGAAAAATCTGTGGGATTGTTATGGGGTTGTGTAATTGGTTGTTAGTATGGGTCTAAATTGGGGCCTCCACGGGTCGGAGAAAACTTATTGAAGGCAGGAGGTACAGAAGTCAAAGACACAGCACACACAACACACACACACAACACACAACACATCACACCGCGAATCCATGCATCAGGAACGCCGGCTATGTAAGGGATCAAGTTATGAATAAAGTCAAAGTATGAGCCAGCTATTGAGTAAACAGCTGGTGAATCCTGACATAAGATGACCTGATCCGAAGTGGGTGGTGTGACCAGCCTACTTGAACAGAAGCAGATCTCTGAGTAAAATTTTAGGAATTGACGTAAAAAATGTGGGCGGGGGAAGATAACGACTGCTTCTTGAGCTGGTCGAATAAAAGCCTTATACTGCTCCTCATGGAGCTTCCGGAACATTCCATATTCTTCGGCTCTGATGACTCTTTCCTTAATCTTCCTTCTTCTTCTCTTGGGATGTGAGATCATTTTCGTCTTTATCTCTTACTCTTTGTCTTCTCTTCTTACGTGTTCTTTCTTGGACTTTGGGAAAAAACAGCGGTTCTCTATAGCTCCAAGGGTCTGAAAACCCACTTCTTACGGAACCAGGGCTGCTTGAAGTCACAAGGATCCCGCGCCTCCTGCCTCCCAAAGTTTAGGCATTAAAGGCGTGTCCCACTGAATGCCTGGCTCAGGCTCTATTTTCTTAGAACAGCCAGAGTAACTTACAGAAAGTCACTCATGTCTCTTTACAACAACCTTCATTCCTGTTATGATAGTTACAGAGAGAATTCCTATTGAGGATAAACAAGAAACCATTTCCTGTGTCCAGGCAATCAGATGTGAGTGAAACCTGTTGTGTCAACTGTCCTGACACACACAAGGAATGGACAGAAGATTTGAATTTCACACTCAGATAACCGAGGTATTTCGGTCTACTTCATCCAAATATATAGCTAGAGAAGATCATCGAGCTTCAATCTTTATTGTTATTTGTGAAAATATAGTACCACAGTTTTATCCACTGTCGCACAGCCCCACTCCATCCTGTAGTGTGGCATTATGAGGGTCGACAGGACAGCAGACAATCTATTCCCCAAGCCCATTAGACCAGAACTTGCTCTCTTAAAGCCAGAGAGGAAGCTAAACAATATGAGAAAGATCATCCATACATAGGAAAGACAGTTTAGTAGTTAGGAGGACAGACAACCTCCCTAGTGGTCTCAGGTAAAGGAGAACAGAACATCAGAACCAACAATCAACCCTTGTGGCACAAGGGGTTGCAACCAGCAAGTGAAAAGGAGAAGGTGAGATTTGCTTGTCCTCAGTAAACGTATGGCAACGTTGAAAGGATTCTGTAATTCTTACAGACAATTCTCTTAATTGTCTGTAGAAAATTAAGGCCCTTCATTAGTTGTTTCTTAGCCAATCTGGAGGGAGCTGATAGTGGGTAGGCCTGCCCTAAGAACGTGAGGGCTTTACAAGAGAGTGGAGCATGCTGGTAGGGAGAAGACAGCAAGCTGCTGTGCTTCAGATTAGCTGGGAACCAGGTGGGCCCCTCAATATGGAGAGCTGTGAAGCTGCAGCTCCAAAGCTAGAAATTCTGCATGTACTGAAGAGTAAAATTCAGGGAGATCCAGGCGCATCCCCAACATGATGTCAGCTGTGGCAGCAACGGATTCTGACCTAGGGCAAGAGAAATAATACAAACTGGTATACAGTTTTGAAGTCTCTAGGTTGTAACTAATGGCTTATGTAAGAATAAATCTAATAGAATACTCATTCCAGGGAAAGAACCAGATTTACACACACACACACATTCAGAGAAGTAGAGAGAGAGAGACGAGAGAGACTGCTAGGAGAAGAGAGTAGAGAGAGAAGAGTCTTCAGACATTGTGAAAGGATCTTGACACCAAACACGATCCATCATTTGAATCTACCCTGCTTCACAGACCCATCTGCCCTAAAACAGCTGAGTGCTTGCAAACCCACCAGACAGCCAATCTCAGCCCAGATCGTCAACTAGGCTGTGTCATGCCTTCTGAACTTGTATTGAATTTCTACTTGATGAATTACCTGGTCCATCACAAGTTAACTTTACCATCATTATACAGACATCTTAAAGGTAGAAGAAAAGATACAGGCTGTCTGTATTGTGAATATAATTTTTTTGTACTACTGCAGTAGGATCTAAAAAGAAACTCTTCTAATAGGACCCAAAGAGTCTCACTAAACAGTATCAAAATAAAACCTGTGAAAAGAGAGTCAGTGATTGCACTGTGAAAACAAAAGATTGTCCTGATAATTGTGCAGTCTCAGCAACTGCAAAGGAAAGTACTAGTAGTGTTGATGAGTTTTCCTGGGCCAGTGGCTGTTCCTTTATCCCTACAAGTTAGTAACTTTCCACGAACACAACAGTGACAAAAGCATCCCGGACATGTTTGCAAGAGGAACATCGGTACCTGAGTGAGGCAGGCACAGGGTCATCATGCCTATGCTGAGAAAGCAATCTGGATGACCTTGCCGCACCCAGGTCTACATCTTTCCTTTGGCAAGTGCTCTGTATCCCTATGAAGCCTCCTTTCCTCCTCTATTGCCAAAGGCTACCATTTCCTATCACACATCAGAGCGTGAAAAATGTCAAGGTAATGAAAACTAATACTGTGGTAAGAACAAGGTGAGGCACAGCCTTTGTGCAGGAAGCTGGGGCAAGGTCCTTTTCAGCAGAGCACCACAACACCCTAGCTTCTCACTGCTGTGCTTTCCCATTGCAAGAGCATCTGCACATAACACAAAGGAAGTGTTCTGGATAGCATGAAATATCCACAAACCAACTAGCTTTGAAAACATGTCTATGGCCCAAATGGAGCAATAGTGTTAAAAATGAAACCCTAGATTCTGGGCAGGTAGTGTCACATGCTTTATCCTATGGCTTGGGCTATGGAAAAATGGACTCTCTGTGAGCTTGAGGCAGCCTGGAGTGATACATAGTAGAGTTCCAGGCTATAGTGAGACTTTGCCTCCAAACTTATCCTGACATAAATGTATAATTATTAGCTACTGTCCCACTTGTGTGGTCAAAGTATTTTGCATCTTTCCCAAGAGAAAAGTCCTGGTTTAATCATGAATTTGGTTATTACCATCATTTTACAGAAAAAGCAAATATGACTAAGGCTATGGAAATCTGAGCACATGCTGCGTTATGTGTAGATAAAACCCACAGTACACTGTGTCTTGGCTAAGTTAATAGAATCCCTTTAGTGGATTTCATTTTGAAAACTGAGCTTTCTATTCAGACCTCCAATTGGTTTCTGCTCCTACTACCTAGTGGATAGTGGTATGTTTCCTCAAAGAAGAAATCCTGGTGCTCCAGGACCCAAAACAAGGGGATGTGCTGCAGTTAAAGCAATCAAGGACTCATTGGAATGAATTGACTTCACAGAGCACTCACACTGCCTGTGGCCCTCCAGGGCTGCATAGGCATGCAAAGCACAGATACTGCTGATGTTGCTCACAGAAAATAACTCTGAAACAGGATATTTGGGGCTAGAGAAGGTTAATGTCCTTTCTTTGGAGTCAGAATTGACTCATGCCCTGATCATGTACGAAGTCGCAACTGAATAAAAAGTTTACCAGCAAAACAGAATTGATACAGAAACTAACCTCTCAAAAACAATGTTTGTATATAGGAGACCCACCACCACAACAGTTTTAGTTTTTCTTTGTGATTTGATTCTTATAAGATTATAAGTAGTTTGGAATTTCATGTTCTCATGTACTCTTGTTATGGTTGAAACTGAAAGTCAAATCCCACGCATGTCAGTATGATACCCAGGAAATTAGAAGCTACAGATTGAACAACACAAACATCTCCTCCCTAGGACATTAGACATCTAAACCAGTTCACCATCCCTATTTTGCTAGCTATGCTGCATGTTCTATGATGTCAGCCGTGCCAAGCCCATACCTATTTCTCCTCTGATTAGTTCACTCTTACCAAGTCCTAAGGCCTCCTGCATGCTGTGTCTCTTGGTCAAGCTATCAGCAGCTTTCCTGTAGCTCGCATAAGCCCTTCTTTGGGACCTTCGGGTTCTGAAGCACTCCATCTGCACTGGGATCGCTGACTGGTAACCCTAAAGACTCCCGTCCCTGCTTCCTAATAGCTGTTTTTGTCTGGTCTCTGGTCCCTCTTCATTGCTTTTCTTATGACCTATGTAAATACAAATTTTTCCCCGACCATTAGACATTAGAACAGAGGAAAAGAAATGATAGCTTAAAAACTTGTTCTTCAAATGAAACCCTAGTTAGGCAGTTCTGAAGCATTAGTGAAGGGGGAAGTGGAAGAATAAATGGCAGAATAAAAAAAAACTTCAGGTTTTTCGTGCAGCACAGAGGGATGTCTAGCAATCAAGCAATCTGAAAGAATACAGGGACCAAACATCCTTAGCTAGTTCATGAGTTATGCTTTCAGCAGAATTCTCTCCGCTTACCTTTTCTTCTAAGGCACTGGTTTTACACCAACACAAGGCGTCATTTAATAGGAAGCTGCAGTCGATGACTACTGAGTTGCCTGCATTGTTAACAAACCTCCTCAGAGGAGTTCTGTGTGCATGGGGAAAGAAACCAGCCGAGCCGGAACTCAGGCACACATTTTTTGGCAGCTGACTGCTGCTGGGATTCTCATTATTTTTCATAATTTCCTGAGGTCAATCTTCAACAGCAAGTGAAAAGAAGTTTGGAGTGTTTGGGACTTTCAAAAGCATTTGAGGGGCTCCTCTTTGTAGAAAGCCAAATCCTATTTATCTCCCTCGGTCACTTTGTCTCTGAAAGAGGAGGGTAGCAATGAACTCCAAGGTTTGTGGGGCTTAAGCACGCATGGCCCCATGGTGCTGAGCGTCGCCGAGGACATGCTTTATCATCTTGGCAGTGAAGAGACGTGTGCTCCCATATGGCTGTCTTCATCACCCTGAGATTGTGCTGGAAGGCAATGCTTTTCTGGAAAACACTCACTTCATGTCAGTGGAACTGTGAGTCAGCCATCAGACCAGGGGGTTCTGGCAGGACCTTCCGTACCTGCCCTGTCAGATGACAAGGTCACCCGAGTATTACCAGAAGGATGAATGAGCAAGCAGGCCCATGGCACTCCCAGAACAGGACTCTGGAGAGCAGCTCACATGTACCTTGTCTTTGCAGCTGTGTGGGAAAAGAATCTCTTTAGTGTGTTCATGCTAAGGACTCATATGGAGTTCCACCTCCAAGGTGAGAGATACTTGCCATCTTCTGGTTTCTGGCTTCTTTACAACAAGGATGCTTTCCAAGGCCAAAGCCTAAACACATGAGAATTTACCTATTAATTTTGGTGGTCTACCACAATGTGTATTATCAAGACTACAATGCTGAAAACAATTCTTCCATATGATTTAAAGCATACAAGGATATCTTGACTAAAGTTAGTAAATCAATAACTAATTTATTCATAAACAAAAATGATTTAGAATGGGAATTTAATGTGTTATTCAAATGTATGAGATTGAGTTTTACATACAGAGCTCACATACATTCCACATGCCAATAATAATTAATGTTCTCATTAAACATTTCTGTGTATTTGGTAATGTCAGTGATTCAGGTTTCCCCTCATTAATTTACAAAGTTCTGTGATTAATTTTCTCCTATTGGAATGGTGCAGAGGTTAAAAGTTGTATAGATATAAATGGAACAAGCTTTGTGATTTGATCAGATTGAGAGCTGTTGTTCAGAGCAGTATGTATTTGAAAGGGCAATTGTGTTTATCTTTGGTTCTAGAAAAACTGAGTAGTTTTTGTTGGTGGTGCAGAGGGTAGTGTGCAGGGGGTGCGTTCATGTGTATATGTGTGTGGTGTTATATTGTGTTGTTTATATATATGTGTGTGTTATATGTATTTTTTTTAAGTTGTTTAGTCAGGCTTAAGTAATAGGAACATATAATACAGTATTATGTATATATGTATAAACGTGTTTATTTTATTTGTATATATAACATACACACACACATATATATACACCTGTGTACGTATGTTCAACTGGGCAGCCATGTGTGTTACCATGCAGTGGAGCCCCAGGTCAACTTCAGTATGTTCCAGCAGAGATTCATCTTGGTTTTTGACGATGGTCTTTCCTTGCCAGAGCCCAGCAAGTAGCTAGGCTGTCAATGAGCAAGTCCCAGGAATCTGCCGCCCCTGAGCCTGTGCTGGGATGTCGGTGCATGCAACAATGACACTTGGGTTTTCACATGTGTGGGATTCTACTCAGGTCTCAATGCTCTGCAGCAAACATGTCACCAATTGTACCATCTTCCAGACCTCCATAAGTACTTTTAACATCCTTTCTAATTGTGTAGAGTCTGTGTCAGTGATCAGTGTGTACAGTATTTAATAAAGAAGAATTCACCTTCTGTTTTCACCTTGCAATTCATCCTGCAATAGAAATGCCCATTATTTTCTAGGTATGACATCAATCCTATGCTGTCTCACAACCTCTGCTCTATGCCTACATTTTGGCTTCAATGGATGTTGCCTTTTCATAACCAAAGTATCCATTAAAATGTTATATTGACCCTCCCTCTTTTACAAATCCATCCTCACAGAAACCAGGAAAAAAAACGTATGGGATTGTAGCCAACAAGGCTTTTAAAAATATTGATATCCAGTGTCAGAACAACTTACTTCGTAAGCTTAATGGGGGAAGAAAAGAAATTCACCTGTCTTCAGCTTGCTGGCCCCTGGGTGTGCCCTTTGATTCCATCAAGACATCATATTCTCCCCATGTTATTGAATACATAAGCCAAATCCATAGATGGTTCCAACACAGATAAAGAAGGTTCCCAACAGTGCACTATCACTAGGAGACGGGGGTATTTTCTGCAGTTTTTGGTCTCAGATTGGATAATAGTAAAACGACCACAAGNAGTCTAATTCAGAATGTGTAACCTTCTCTCCTTCCTGACACATGGGACAACATCCTGTCTGCATTCCCTGACACACTAAAAGGTGCCCACGTTTAGCCACTCTCGTCTCTCCATTGTCAACCACCATTCAGTCTTTCCATCTCTATCCCCCAGTAGCACTGGAGATCTGCATCATTCTCCATTTTGGATTCCTTGCTGATTTTCTCTCCAGCATCAATAAAGTTGTCCTTGAATTTCTTTGTGGGTCTGTTTTCTAATTATCAATGAGACCAAAAACTGCAGAAAGTACCCCCGTCTCCTAGTGATAGTGCACTGTTGGGAACCTTCTTTATCTGTGTTGGAACCATCTATGGATTTGGCTTATGTATTCAATAACATGGGGAGAATATGATGTCTTGATGGAATCAAAGGGCACACCCAGGGGCCAGCAAGCTGAAGACAGGTGAATTTCTTTTCTTCCCCCATTAAGCTTACGAAGTAAGTTGTTCTGACACTGGATATCAATATTTTTAAAAGCCTTGTTGGCTACAAACTCCAATACGTTTTTTTTCCTGGTTTCTGTGAGGATGGATTTGTAAAAGAGGGAGGGTCAATATAACATTTTAATGGATACTTTGGTTATGAAAAGGCAACATCCATTGAAGCCAAAATGTAGGCATAGAGCAGAGGTTGTGAGACAGCATAGGATTGATGTCATACCTAGAAAATAATGGGCATTTCTATTGCAGGATGAATTGCAAGGTGAAAACAGAAGGTGAATTCTTCTTTATTAAATACTGTACACACTGATCACTGACACAGACTCTACACAATTAGAAAGGATGTTAAAAGTACTTATGGAGGTCTGGGGAGATGGTACAATTGGTGACATGTTTGCTGCAGAAGCATGAGGACCTGAGTTGATATCTCACACATGTGAAAACCCAAGTGTCATTGTTGCATGCACCCGACATCCCAGCACAGGCTCAGGGGGGCAGGCAGATTCCTGGGACTTGCTGATGAACCAGCCTAGCCTACTTGCTGGGCTCCTGGCAAAGGAAAGACACCATCTCAAAAACCAAGATGGGAAGTCTCTGAGGAACATCACTGAAGTTGACCTGGGGTCTCCACATGCATGGGTACACACATGTGCATGCACTCTTGAACATACATACACAGGTGTATATATATGTGTGTGTGTATGTTTATATACACATATACACAGGTATATATACGTATATATACATATATATGTATATATACACATATAACAGGCACACTTATATACATATATAAATACATATAACACACACATATATATAAACAAACATATAACACACACACATATACACATGAACGCACCCCCTGCACACTACCCTCTGCACCACCAACAAAAACTACTCAGTTTTTCTAGAACCAAAGATAAACACAATTGCCCTTTCAAATACATACTGCTCTGAACAACAGCTCTCAATCTGATCAAATCACAAAGCTTGTTCCATTTATATCTATATTAACTTTTAACCTCTGCACCATTCCAATAGGAGAAAATTAATCACAGAACTTTGTAAATTAATGAGGGGAAACCTGAATCACTGACATTACCAAATACCAGAATTGTTTAATGAGAACATTATATTATTATTGGCATGTGGCATGTATGTGAGCTCTGCATGTAAAAGCTCAATCGTATCATTTGAAATAACACATTAAAATATTCCCATTCCTAAACATTTTTGTTTATGAATAAATTAGTTATTGAAATTTACTAACTTTAGTCAAGATATCCTTTGTATGGCTTTAAATACATATGGAAGAATTGTTTTCAGCATTGTAGTCTATGATACACACATTTGGTCAGACACCCAAAATTAATAGTGGTAAATTCTCATGTGTTTAGGCTTTGGCCTTGGAAAGCATTCCTTGAAACCAGAAGATGGCAGTATCTCTCCACCCTTGGAGGCGGGACTCCATATGAAAGTCCTTAGCATGAAACAACACAAAAGAGGATTCTTTTCTCCACACAGCTGCAAAGACAAGGTAATGTAGCTGCTCTCAGAGTCCTTGTCTTCTGGGAGTGCCATGGGCCTGCTTGCTCATTCATCCTTCTGGTAATACTCGGGTGACCTTGTCATCTGACAGGGCAGGTACGGAAGGTCCTGCCAGAACCCCCTGGTCTGATGGCTGACTCACAGTTCCACTGACATGAAGTGAGTGTTTTCCAGAAAAGCATTGCCTTCCAGCACAATCTCAGGGTGATGAAGACAGCCATATGGGAGCACACGTCTCTTCACTGCCAAGATGATAAAGCATGTCCTCGGCGACGCTCAGCACCATGGGGGCATGCGTGCTTAAGCCCCACAAACCTTGGAGTTCATTGCTACCCTCCTCTTTCAGAGACAAAGTGACCGAGGGAGATAAATAGGATTTGGCTTTCTACAAAGAGGAGCCCCTCAAATGCTTTTGAAAGTCCCAAACACTCCAAACTTCTTTTCACTTGCTGTTGAAGATTGACCTCAGTAAAATTTGAAAAATAATGAAATCCCAGCAGCAGTCAGCTGCCAAAAAATGTGTCCTGAGTTCCGGCTCTGGCTGGTTTCTTTCCCCATGCACACAGAACTCCTCTGAGGAGGTTTGTTAACAATGCAGGCAACTCAGTAGTCATCGACTGCAGCTTCCTATTAAAGACGCCTTGTGTTGGTGTAAAACAGTGCCTAGAAGAAAAGGTAAGCGGAGAGAATTCTCTGAAAGCATAACTCATGAACTAGCTAAGGATGTTTGGTCCCTGTATTCTTCAGATTGCTTGATTGCTAGACATCCCTCTGTGCTGCACAGAAAAACCTGAAGTTATTTTTTTATTCTGCCATTTATTCTTCCACTTCCCCCTTCACTAACTTCAGAACTGCCTAACTAGGGTTTCATTTAAGAACAAGTTTTTTAAAGCTATCATTTCTTTTCCTCTGTCTAATGTTGAATGGGGGAAAAATTGTAAAATTTACATAGGTCACATAAGAAAAAATAGGAAGAAGAGGGAGCCAGAGGAAAAGACAAAAACAGTATTAGGAAGCAGGGGACGGCAGTCTATAGGGTGACACAGTCAGGATCCCAGTGCAGATGGAGTGCTTCAGAACCCGAAGGTCCCAAGAAGGGCTTACTGCGAGCTACAGGAAAGCTGCTGATAGCTTGACCAAGAGACACAGCATGCAGGAGGCTCTTAGGACTTGGTAAGAGGAACTAACTCAGAAGGAGAAATAGGTGATGGGCTTGGCACGGCTGACATCATAGAACATGCAGCATAGCTAGCAAAATAGGGATGGTGAACTGGTTTAGATGTCTAATGTCCTAGGATGGAGATGTTTGTGTTGTTTCAATCTGTAGCTTCTAATTTCCTGGGTATCCAATACTGAATGCGTGGAGATTTGACTTTCAGTTCAACCATAACAAGAGAATACATGAGAACATGAAATTCCAAACTACTTATAATTCTAATAAGGAATCAAATACAAAAGAAAAAACTAAAGCTGGTGTGGGTGGGGTCTCCTTATACAAACATTTGGTTTTTGAGAGGTTAGTTTTCTGTATCAACTTCTGTTTTGCTGGTAAACTATTTTATTCTAGTTGCTACTTCTACATGATCAGGCATGAGTCAATTCTGACTCCAAGAAAGGACATTAACCTTCTTAGCCCCCAAATCATCCCTGTTTCAGAGTTATTTTGCTGCTGAGCAACATCAGCAGATAATCTGTGCTTTGCATGCCTATGCAGCCCTGGGAGAGGCCACAGGGCAGTGTGAGTGCTCTGGTGAAGTCAATTCATTCCAAATGAGTCCTCTGATTGCTTTAACTGCAGCACATCCCCTTGTCTTTGGGGCCTGGGAAGCACCAGGATTTCTTCTTTGAGGAACACTACCACTATCCCTGGCAGTAGGAGCAGAAACCATTTGAGGTCTGAAATAGAATGCTCAGTTTTCAAAATGAAAATCCACAAAAGGGAATTCTATTAACTTAGCCAAAGACACAGTGTACTGGTGGGTTTTATCTACACATAAAGCAGCAGTGCTCAGATTTCCATAGCCCTTAGTCATATTGTGCTTTTTCTGTAAATGATGGCTAATAACCAAATTCATGATTAAACCAGGCTTTTCTTCTCTGGGAAAGATGCAAATACATTTGACCACACAAGTGGGCAGAAGCTAAATAATTTATTACATTATGCTAAGGATAGTTTTGGAGGCAAGTTCTCACTATAGCCCTGGAACTCACTATGTACACCAGGCTGGCCTCAAGCTCACAGAGATCCACTTTCATTCATAGCCCAAGCACTAGGATAAAAGGCATGTGCTACTACCATGCCCAGAAATCTAGGGGTTTCATTTTTACACATATTGCCCTTTTGGGCCATAGACATGTTTCAAAGCTAAGTTGGATTTTGTGGCCACTATTCACTGCTATCCAAGACACTTCCTTGTGTTATGTGCAGAGCTCTTGCAATGGGAANTCAATACTTAAAAAATTGTTAAGAAAAGCGTGAGAAAGCCTGCCCCTTTATGGATAGCTTCCAATTACACCCATCATCCATCTAACGTCTGCATCCATAGACACTCTAATGCAAATAGTGAGGGGGAACAATTCAGAGGGCGTTCGTTAACCGAATCTCCACGGTCTGCTTGTGCAAGATTAGCTCCTTACTTGTAAGGAGAAAGAAGGCGCTGTGGTCATGTGCACAATTACTCTGTCGTTTAACAGTACTAAACTGGCCCAGAGGACTTGTCATGGAAATCCGAGACAGCCCCCGGATTAAACATCTAGCAAAAATCGTGAATTTCAGAACTAAGGAAGAGGGTTACATAGCAGGCCCTGAATTAGGACACACCTTGGCTAAAACAAGATGTGATAGAACTAAACATTTCCTTCACCATCCGATCGTGAGGATCCCCCCAATCATGTAATTGTGTCTGAGTAGCCCGTTGGCATACTTGGCTTGCAATGTCTACTAGAGGCTGGCGCAGAAGGGTCACATACAGGCACTAGCCTGGAAAGTGTGTGTTGTTTTGGCTAGCTGGTTTTGACTAGTTGGAGGCCTGCAGCTGGCCACTAGTCTGTAAAACCTGGGGGTATGGATCCCTGACGGGTGGGTGTTATTTTGGCCATAAAAATTGGGCAACATGCAGGGGCAAAGCCTAGTCAGAGGAAGAAGCACAGGCAATGGCTGGGGCTCTGCATTTTACCGTACGGTCTCGTGAGAAGGCGGCGGACATTTTCTGCTGTCCCTTGCCCCGACCCTTGAATATAGGGTCTACTGAAGGCCAATAACACTTCATGCAGCCAGGATCCAGCTATGGCAGGCGACATATTCGGGGCGGTCTCTCCTCACTCAGTTAACAATATCAACGACCAACCACACAACACCTACTGCCACCGATCAGATAATATCCTCAGTTACTACTCTCGACAAGGTAGCTTAGGTTGATCACCTATACGAGTCTTAAAACAAGTTCACATATAAGTCACCAGTTAACTAGCCTTGGTACGGTGACCGATGAATTGAGATAGCATCTTTAGACTAAATATTTATAAAGTTATGCTTGCATTGTACAGTTGAAGATTAGCTCCATTCTGCTGTGTGGTATGAGGATGTGGGTAGTGGCTGTCACGAGTACACGTGCATCCAATGAAAGCAGAATTAGCATTTGAATTAGGAACGAGAGATCTTTCAACCCTACAAGCTCACTTCATTGACTTCTCACGCAAAAGCAGTGATAACATTTCTCAAATTAGCATACAGCTTGAACTAGGCATGTGAAATGTTATAGGCCTAGGGGATAGGAACTCGTGCGTAATGAAACAGGCGCCCATGCAAAGCAAGAAACTTTCTATTCTGCTGGGAAGACATCCCAGTAATAAATGAGAAAAACACGTCAAGGAAGGTCATAAAAAATCCCTTCTAAACAGAAATGGTATTAGCGATTCTCATTCAGATGGTCCGTATAGAAAAGATACTCAAGAATGGCGAGGAGATATGACAGGATAATGCCTTCAGTGCAGCATCTGTAGAAGTATTGCTTCGAAGAGGTATCCAATACATAGAAACCAAGGATAGAAAATGAGCATTTCTGTTATATATGTCCTACAAAGAATTGTGCTTGTGTTCAGAGACTGTGGTGAACAGAAAGATTGTGTTTGATGTGGTTGAGATAACAAAGAAGAATGCTATGTGATAACTTTAAGTGATAATCTAATTAACGAGGACCAAACATAAGAAACAATGGCTTGCTGGTGAAGACACTAACAAACGCAATAGATCATGGTACACTATTAAGGATTGTAAGTATATCAATCAATGCAGACGATTGGCTGCAGCGACTATCTGAGAAGGAGATGAAGACAGCGTACTAGAACAGGAGAAATCAGGAATTTAGAAATTTCGTGCAGAAGATGACATAGCAGTAAGAGTGCTAGCTGCTCATGCAAGGACCAGTTGATGCGCAGCCACCTATCACATGGCAGCTGGAGTAACGCCTGGAAACACTAATTCAGGATATGACTTGCCAGTTCGAGGTGAATTCGAGAACCTCGTCTGATTCGCGCACTGCATTTCGCAGCCACATCGGGTAAGGACATGACTGCATCAGACGTATCAGTGACATCTATAGACGTAAAAATTAATAAAAAATTAAATAAAGAATGTCTCTCTGCAGGCCATTTATGTAAGGCTGTGTCTTGTGCAAATTTCAGAAGAAGTATGCACTGACGTTGTCATAATATTACATAATAACGCTATTAATTAGAGGACTGATAACATAATACGTATTTCAATAAGAGAGTATCATCCGTCATTTTGAAATATTATGCGACGATAGCTCTGAAAGTCTTTCTAGAATGAATTTTCATATAGATACAGTTGTGACTTCTAACTCTTAGTTGCATTGTCTCATTGGTCTTTTTTAAATTAGAAAAATAGCTGATGATCAATCATTATATGAAGTAGCTGCATATTAATTAGCTAGTTGACATGAATCAAGCTAAAAAGTCATAGCTTACACTATGAAGGCTGAGAGCTCTAAATAAAGAACCAGAATGCTATACCATCACAATGATCCTATCTCCAGTGCAGAGACTCAGAAACAAAGATTAAGGTTATTCGTATCCCTTCTTGTCTTGATCTTAAGGCTCTGCCCCAACAGCCTCACAAGAAAAAGAGCTAGGATTCCTTCGCCAAGATGCAGACAGCAAAGAATGAACTATGCAGAACACTATTCAGTGACAATTGTCGTAAAGAATGAATGAGCTGGGACATCTTAACTCTCAGTGGTGCCAACTTGAAATTAGAACATCTGAATTGGGATAGGGGGGTAGAGGTGTAGAGGG
The DNA here is from genome assembly GCA_009823505.1 of Rhizomys pruinosus. Classification (NCBI taxonomy): domain Eukaryota; kingdom Metazoa; phylum Chordata; class Mammalia; order Rodentia; family Spalacidae; genus Rhizomys; species Rhizomys pruinosus. Next base: position 1,110,573 of record VZQC01004974.1, read on the forward strand.
GACAATACAAGGCCTCAGTAGATCTTGTGAATAGTTCAAGGGCTCGCTCTCAACTACATTATTCAAGGGTTTTTGATAAAAGTATTTTTACCTAGTCCAACAGGGCGTATCAGGCATAAATAAACCGCAACGGAGACAATACACGCAAATCATTACTAGAAAAGCTGTCAACCCATAGCCTCACATTTATAAAGTTTGCTGAATGGCTGCTGTTCCATCTCTTCGCGCATCTCAACTGTCAAAACTCTGCTCCTGTAAGTTCGAATATATTTACTAACCATGTCATCCCTGCTTCAGCCTGCAATCCAGTTGTTTGGGATTACTGCATCAGGTCACATAACAGGTATTGTTATCGGGCCGTTGGTCTATTTTTATTCAAATTGATGATTTATCAAACACCTCAGGTATTGCTTTGCTGTTGGCAGTGCTCCTACATTTATAGCTACGTTCACTGCACAGTCTGCAATCCAATCTACCTAGAGGAGAACGTTTAGGGAGAGAAAGATCTATTCTAGCAATTATTGTCCGAATATAAATAGCATATCTATAAGTTTTCAGTATATATAATAAATAATACATTCATATCATAATATTAAAATCAAAATAGGATGGGCGAAGCATATACACAGAAGCACGATGCGTGATATCAACTTGTACTCGCGATCTCAGGAGCGAGGAGGATTCTGCTCAAATGAGCCAATGCAGATGCTACACAGCTCAGCTCCTAGATCTTCACAGCCGTACTAAAGTAACAAACAGCGCACTAGCTAGACCATGTTCTAAATACACCAGGTCCTGCGTGTGGAATCACTACATCAAATCTAAGCAGAATAAGACTGGGTAGTAGAATATGTCGCCTGGTAATATGACGAGGGGCAACCAATCAACCTGCCACAGGCATATTTGCCTGTCCTGATACTTGCAATCACGTCAGCTCTGGTTATGGTTGAGTCGCAGCTGTGCAGATTCCTTGCATCCAATGCTGGAGATTGAGTAAGTAATAAAATCTTTCCCAATTACGGACTCCAGGGAAACATTAGGATATAAATATCTATTCAAGAATCTAAATTTGTAAAATGTATGACACATTTACGGTTGTGTCACAATCCCGATCCTTGACATACGTTATTCGTGCACATTCGGATTTCAGAATGCGGGATTTTTAAAGAGATGGACTTGTGTTAAGGGCCCCGTGTCTACGCCTTTCAGGCACAAGTGACCACCGCACATCGATCTAAGAGCGGGATCGTCCTGAGAACATACTTCCAGCTACGGAACTCCAGGTGTAAAGGAACGCAAGGCACTGTGCTGTCTGGAGACAAGCAATAAAATACTCAAAAGACACCCAGTTAAGTGTCCAATTAAAATGATTAGCTGCGCTCATTTTAAAATTTCTGACCCAAGGTGTTATGCTGATGACGTAAAAAATATGTAATAAGCCATTCAAGTTTAACAATGCAGTTAATATAACTCTCTGCCACCTTAAAATAACCCAAAGCAACTAAAAAGATAAATGAAAAGGCAAGGCCTTTCATGTTGCAGTGGAGTAACATTTGGAACTATGGTTCTCAGCCTAGGACCCGTTTGAGCGGCTGGTTGTAAAGTGAGGTATGAATATTTAAGTCCCACACATGGAAGCAGTCTCACAAATCAAAATCATAGGACCGCAATACCATGCCCTGCTGGGAGCTTGCCGCGCATGGGACCAGACACTGCAATGTTCAAAGTCACTGAGTGGAGATGGGAGCTAAGTGGAGCTGGTGATACTCCTCTGAGGCTGAATTCAGAAATGAGTCAAAGTACAGAGTAAATGATTCCAAAGTCACGACAAGAGGTGGAATAAAGTTCTGGTGTTGCTATACACAGAAGGATGATTCGTTAGACCCAATCTGCGTCTTCTAATTCAGCGCAATCAGAAAAAGAGATTTGAATGGTTCTATTGCAAACAAGAAAGATGAATAATTTTGAATTGATAGGAATTGATCTTAAAATCCCTGAGTAGTCATTACAGTTAATAATTATGCCAAAACATCCACTCATTAAACTATATAACCTGTCTCCATGAAAAAGTTAAACTACCTTGGGTCTGTGGCGAAGTAGTGGTCCTATCTTGTGGTTAACAGGTCCTTCACCTCTACACATTACTACATTAAGTTAAGTTCTTGGACCCCCCGTGGCAGAAATAGGAACTGAACTCCCCGACAGGTTTATGCTCTGACTACACATACGGCACATCAACACACCTACAGTCACACAACACACAGCACACAAAGCAATACAATTTTAAGATCAAACAATATAGTATATAATATATAATAACTACTATATGAATGTAGAAAAATCTCAGAGGGTCTATGACCAGAGTCATTAGCATCAGAGTCATTAGAGTCAGAGCCATGGCCTGGGCTTCAGTACCCCTAACAGAGTAAAGTTGTTTATCTATTAAGTCGAAAGAGACCAAATTAAATAAACTAATTGGGCCAGAGAGATGCCAGTGATATAGCTCACGCACTCTGCTGCCTCAGCAGAGGACCCAGCTTTAGTTTCCAGCACCCACGATGGTGCTCCTTTCGTCATAGCCACGCTTAACCCAGGTCTAGGGGATACACGCCTCGTCTGGCGACTGTAGCACGACTCCATGCGGGCACAACGGATATACGAAACACGCACGCAAAAGGTCATACAATAAATAGAAACTCAAGAACAATTAAAATTATAATAATAAAAAAAAAAAAAAAGGGAGTATAATGTTACCATAGCTTGGAGATATTAGGATCGGGGAGAGCCTGGCTCGCCCATCCATGCGCAGGCGAGGAGCGGCCCTTATGTCTTGCGTTGGGGCCGAGGACTGGAAAAATCTGTGGGATTGTTATGGGGTTGTGTAATTGGTTGTTAGTATGGGTCTAAATTGGGGCCTCCACGGGTCGGAGAAAACTTATTGAAGGCAGGAGGTACAGAAGTCAAAGACACAGCACACACAACACACACACACAACACACAACACATCACACCGCGAATCCATGCATCAGGAACGCCGGCTATGTAAGGGATCAAGTTATGAATAAAGTCAAAGTATGAGCCAGCTATTGAGTAAACAGCTGGTGAATCCTGACATAAGATGACCTGATCCGAAGTGGGTGGTGTGACCAGCCTACTTGAACAGAAGCAGATCTCTGAGTAAAATTTTAGGAATTGACGTAAAAAATGTGGGCGGGGGAAGATAACGACTGCTTCTTGAGCTGGTCGAATAAAAGCCTTATACTGCTCCTCATGGAGCTTCCGGAACATTCCATATTCTTCGGCTCTGATGACTCTTTCCTTAATCTTCCTTCTTCTTCTCTTGGGATGTGAGATCATTTTCGTCTTTATCTCTTACTCTTTGTCTTCTCTTCTTACGTGTTCTTTCTTGGACTTTGGGAAAAAACAGCGGTTCTCTATAGCTCCAAGGGTCTGAAAACCCACTTCTTACGGAACCAGGGCGCTTGAAGTCACAGGATCCACGCTGCCTCTGCCTCCCAAGTTCTAGACATTAAAGGGCGTGCGCACGAACTGCCTGGCTCAGGCTCTATTTTCTTAAACAGCCAGAGTAAACTTACGAGAAAGCCACTCATTCTCTTTACAACACTTCATTCCTGTTATGATAGTTACAGAGAGAATTCTTTGAGGAAAACAAGAAACCCATTCTCCTGTGTCAGGCAAACAGATTGTGAGTGAAGCCCTGTGTGCAACTGTCCTAAGCAACAAGGAATGGACAGAAGATTGTAAATTTCACCTACTTCAGATAACGAGGAATATTCTCGTCCTCACGTTCTATCCAAATATATGCTAAGGAAGAATCAATGACTGTTCAATCTTTCATTTGTTTTTGGAAATAATGTACCCAGTTTATCCACTGTCGCACAGCCCCACTCCATCCTGTAGTGTGGCATTATGAGGGTAAGGAGCAGCAGACAATCTATTCCCAAGCTCCATTAGCAGACTTGCTCATCTAAAGCCAGAGAGATAGAAACAATATGAGAAAGATCAATCCATAATAGGAAAACATTTAGTAGTTAGGAGGGACAGAAAACCTCCCCTATGGGTCCATCAGGTAAGGAGAACAAACAGTCAAACAAAATCAACCCTTGGTGGCACAGGGGTTGCAACCAGCAAGTGAAAAAGGAGAAGGTGAGATTGCTTGTCCTCATAACATGGCAACGTTGAAAGGATTCTGTAATTCTTACAGACAATTCTCTTAATTGTCTGTAGAAAATTAAGGCCCTTCATTAGTTGTTTCTTAGCCAATCTGGAGGGAGCTGATAGTGGGTAGGCCTGCCCTAAGAACGTGAGGGCTTTACAAGAGAGTGGAGCATGCTGGTAGGGAGAAGACAGCAAGCTGCTGTGCTTCAGATTAGCTGGGAACCAGGTGGGCCCCTCAATATGGAGAGCTGTGAAGCTGCAGCTCCAAGAGCTATGAATTCTGCATGATAGCGAAAGAGTAAAATCAGGTGAATGCCAGGCGCATCCCAACAATGATCTTCGCCCTGTGACAGCAACTGGATTCTGACCTACGGCAATGAGAAATAATACAAACTGGTATACACGTTTTGAAGTCTCTAAGGGTTGTACTAATGGCTATGTAGAAGAATTCTAAAGAATGACTCATTTCAGGGAAAGAAGCCAGATTGTAACACACACACACACATAGAAAGTAGAGAGAGAGAGACGAGAGAGAGAGGAGACGAGAGTAGAGAGAGAGAGAGTTCTTCAGATCTTGGTGAACAGGATCTTGAACACCAAACACGATCCATCATTTGGAATTACCCTGTCACAGCCCATCTGCCTAAAACAGCTGAGTGCTGAAACCCACCAGACAGCAATCTCAGCCCAGATCGTAACTAGGTGTCTATGCCTTCTGGAAGCCTGTATTGAATTTCTACTTATAATTACCTGGTTCCATCAGCAAGTTATTCCCATTACAGACTCTTAAAGGAGAAGAAAAGATACAAGGCTGTCTGTATGTGTGAATTATAATTTTTTGACTACTCAGGGATAAAAGAAACTCTTCTAATAGGACCCAAAGAGTCTCACTAAACAGTATCAAAATAAAACCTGTGAAAAGAGAGTCAGTGATTGCACTGTGAAAACAAAAGATTGTCCTGATAATTGTGCAGTCTCAGCAACTGCAAAGGAAAGTACTAGTAGTGTTGATGAGTTTTCCTGGGCCAGTGGCTGTTCCTTTATCCCTACAAGTTAGTAACTTTCCACGAACACAACAGTGACAAAAGCATCCCGGACATGTTTGCAAGAGGAACATCGGTACCTGAGTGAGGCAGGCACAGGGTCATCATGCCTATGCTGAGAAAGCAATCTGGATGACCTTGCCGCATCCAGGTCTACATCTTTCCTTTGGCAAGTGCTCTGTATCCCTATGAAGCCTCCTTTCCTCCTCTATTGCCAAAGGCTACCATTTCCTATCACACATCAGAGCGTGAAAAATGTCAAGGTAATGAAAACTAATACTGTGGTAAGAACAAGGTGAGGCACAGCCTTTGTGCAGGAAGCTGGGGCAAGGTCCTTTTCAGCAGAGCACCACAACACCCAGCTTCCAACATGGGCTTGTGCTCATTCGCAAAGCAGAGAGAGAGAGAGAGAGAGAGAGAGAGAGAGAGAGAGAGAGAGACAGAGAGACAGAGAGACAGAGAGACAGAGAGAGACAGAAAGAGAGAGACAGAGAGAGAGAATTTAGAATCTTCAATTCTTCCCTAATGCACACTCAGTGAGTAGCTCTGCAATGCTGATTCCGATTCTGTCAGTCTTGAGTTCAGGCTCTGATCTTTATGGCTGCTGCAGTGGTGCCCACCCAGTTGATCCAACTGCAGCCCCACACCATTCAAATCTATTCTGTGTACTGAATAGAGGACTTTTTCAGGATGCACATCTGAGCAGGCCTTGACTCTCCTTGAATGTGCCTACCTGCTTCTCATTGACTCCCACATTTTATCTACCTCAGTACTGCACTGAAGGCTGATCATAGGCTGCACCTTTTCTACCCAATTGAAATTCCTCAGTCTTGTTGTTTATATCCCAAACTGCCATTGGGTTTGGGATTCTACCATGCTACTTCTATTGCTTAACATGTTTTCAACCACGTACCTCTTGTCTTGGCATTTAGGCAGATACCTGATCATCTGTTAAAGTACAGCTCAAGGAGCACCTCCACCACTAAGTTGTTACTGACAGCCAGTCTCCTGCCACGGTCTGGATCATTGTCCTTTTTCTCCTGTCTGTGAAAAACAATTTCATATTACAGCTAATATTACTAACATGTGGTTCCTAGCTTCTAAAAGCTTACAGCTATCAGTCAGAAACCCTTTCCTATAACAAGACAGAACAAAAATATGAGCCACAAGAAAGAAATGATTTGAAAATAACTTCAATCAAGTCAGTGGTCTAAATTCTACCCTCACTGTAAGTTGCAAATTCACTCTCTCTCTCTCTCTCTCTCTCTCTCTCTCTCTCTCTCTCTCTCTTCCTGTGTGTGTGTTTGCCTGAAATCTGGCTTCTTTCCCTGAATGAGTATTCTATTAGAATTCTATTCTTACATAGCCAATTAGTACAACCTTAGAGACTTCAAACTTTAATACCAGTTTATTATCTTCTCATTGCCCTAGGTCAGACATCCAAGTTGCTGTCCACAGGGCTGAAATAAATTGTTTGGGATGGCCCTGGCATCTCACCTGAGACATTTTACCTCTTTCAGCCTCACATGGCAGAATTCAGCTTCTTGGAGCTGCAGCATCACAGCTCTCCATATTGAGGGGCCCACCTGGTTCCCAGCTAATCTGAAGCACAGCAGCTTGCTGTCTTCTCCCTACCAGCATGCTCCACTCTCTTGTAAAGCCCTCACGTTCTTAGGGCAGGCCTACCCACTATCAGCTCCCTCCAGATTGGCTAAGAAACAACTAATGAAGGGCCTTAATTTTCTACAGACAATTAAGAGAATTGTCTGTAAGAATTACAGAATCCTTTCAACGTTGCCATAGTTTACTGAGGACAAGCAAATCTCGCCTTCTCCTTTTCACTTGTGGTTGCAACCCCTGTGCCAAAGGGTTGATTGTGTGGTTCTGATGTTTCTGTTCTCCTTTACCTGACTGGACCATAGGGGAGGTTGTTGTCCTCCTAACTACTAAACTGTTTTCCTATGATATGGATGATACTTTCTCATTTGTTTAGTATCCTCCTCTGGCTTTAAGAGAAGCAAGCTCCTGCTAATGGAGCTTGGGGAATAGATTGTCTGCTGGCTCCCTGTCCAGCACCCTCATAATGCCACACTACAGGATGGAGTGGGGCTGTGCGACAGTGGATAAAGACTGGGTACTATTATTTTTTTAACACAAATAACAATGAAAAGATTGAAAAGCTCCATCTGACTCTCTCCTTAGCTTTAATTTGGGATAGAGAAATATCCCTCTGGTGCTGCTGAGTGTGAAATTAATCATTCTGTCCATTCCTTGTGGCTGTCAGACAGTTCACACAGGCTTTCCACCTCACATCTGCATTGCCTGGACACAGGAAATGGGTTTCTTGTTTTCCTCAGAGAATTCTCTCTGTAACTATCATAACAGGAATGAAGGTGTTGTAAAGAGACATGAGTGGTTCTTCCTGTAGTTATCTGGCTGTTAAGAAAATAGAGCCTGAGCCAGGCATGGTGGCACATGCCTTTAATGCTAGAACTTGGGAGGCAGAGGCAGGTGGATCTCTGTGAGTTCAAGGCCAGCCTGGTCTACAGAGTGAGTTTCAGGACAGCTGGGGCTATAGAGAGACCCTGTCTCAAAAAGTCCAAAGAAAGAAAGAAAGAAAGAAAGAAAGAAAGAAAGAAAGAAAGAAAGAAAGAAAGGAAAATAGAGCCCAAGAAATTGGAATGTCCCAGGGAAGCTCATGAGGGAGCAGAATAAGGCTTTATCTTCTGGTACCAGCCAGAAGAGTAAGTTATCTCCCCCCGCCAAAGATTTTACATAATTCTAAAAATTTATCAGAATGCTTTGTAAGGTAGACTGGAACCAACACTGTGACAGGTCATGATGGGCAGGATCACACTTTGACTCAGACTGCTTAGCTGTCCATACCTCTTGACCTCTATTTAAACTTGACCTTCATGTCAGGACTCTGAAGATGGATTTGGGGTGGATGTGAGTGTGTGTGTGTGTGTGTGTGTGTGTGTGTGTGTCATTTGACTTCTGTACTCCTCAATGAAAGTTTTCCATGACGCCATGAGGCCCAATTAGACCATATTAAAACAAAAACAAACAAAAATCCCCACAGATTTATTCAGGGTCCCAAGGAAGAAGGGACCCTCTCGCCTGCATGAGGGCGAGCCAGGCTCTCAGACCTAACATTCAATATAGTAACATTGTATAAATCCCCTTTTTTTCTGCTTTTTACTATTATTTATTTCTTATTGTTCTTATTTTTATTTAATATGTATGAGCCTTTTGCCTGGATGTATGTATATGCGCCACATGGATGCAGTGGCTACAGAGGCCAGAAGAGGGCGTTGTATCCCTTAGACCTGGAGTTACAGATGGTTGTGAGGCACCATGTGGGTGCTAAATGGAGCCTGGGTCCTCTGTGAGAGCAGCAGGTGCTGGTTATCACTGGGGCATCTCTCTGGCCCCTAATTATTTTTTAATTTGTCTATTGATAATAGATAACCAACTTTACTCTGTTAGGGGTACTGAAGCCCAGGCCATGGCTCTGACTCTAATGACTCTGATGCTAATGACTCTGGTCATAGACCCTCTGAGATTTTTCTACATTCATATAGTAGTTATTATATATTATATACTATATTGTTTGATCTTAAAATTGTATTGCTTTGTGTGCTGTGTGTTGTGTGACTGTAGGTGTGTGTGTGTGTGTATGTGTAAGTCAGAGCATAAACCTGTGGGAGTCAGTTCTTTTCGTCCACCACGGGGGGGTCCCAAGGACTGAACTCATGTAGTCATGGTTGGTGGCAAGCACCTTTACCCAGTGGACCATATTGCCAGCCCCCAGGTGTACTTTTTCATTGGAGACAGTTATATAAGTTTATGAGTGATGTTTTGGCATAATTATACATGTAATGATGAACTCAGGGCATTTAAGAAATTCATCATCTCAATCATCATCTCTTTGCAATGAGACCATTCAAATCCTGTCTTCTTGATGTTTTGAATAACAGAATAGGGGTTAACCGCAATCATCCTTCTGTGTAATAGCACACCAGAACTTATTCCACCTCTGTCTGTGACTTTGGAATCATTTTTATTCTGTCTTTGAACTATTTCTTGAAGTTCCAGCCTCAAGGATTCACCAGCTCCCTTAGCTCCCACCCCTAGTACTTTGAAATGCAGAGGTCTGGTGCCGTGCGCAGCAGGCATCCCAGCAGGCATTGCTGCAGGATCACTAGTGATTCTGACATGTGAGACTGTTCCCAATGTGTGGGGCTAAATATTCTGACCCACTTTAAACCAGCAGCTCAAACGGCTGGGAGACACCAGGTTCCAAATGGTTAATCCAGGCAGACAGAAAGCCTTGCCTTTTCATTGTTCTTTTATTGCTTTGGGTTATTGTAAGGGTGCAGAGATTAATTAACAGATTTAAAACCTTGAAAGCTTCATTACATAATTTTTGTCATCAGCAAACCTTGGGAAAATTTAAAAAACAATGAAGGCACTAAATCATTTTAATTGGAAACTTAACTGGGTGTCTTTATAGAGTATTTTATTGCTTGTCTTCAGAACAGACAGCTGCCTTAATGCGTCCTTAGACACTGGAGTTCCGAGCTGGAGTATTCCTCAGGAGATCCCGCTCTTAGGCTCATGTGCGGAGGTGGGATTTCCTGGTAGCAACGGGCATCATTAGACACAAGTCCATTCTGCTTTAAGAAATCCCAGCATCTGAAATCCAGAATGTGCAAATAACGTATGTCAAAGGGAGGGGGATTGTGACACACACACGAAATGTGTCTACATTTTAACAAAAATTGAGATTTTGAAATAGTATTTTCCTACTGTTCCACAGAGCTCCGTAATTGGGAAGGATTTATTCTCTTAGGTATCTCAGGGACATGCTGGATGCCTTAAGGAAATCCTGGCACAGCTGCGGAACACAGTCCCCAGGAGGCTGCGTGATGTGACAGTGAATCCAGGTGCACAGCAAATTGACTCGCTGTGGCAGGAGCGTGTGGTGCCCTCGTCACTTACCAGGCTGACATTTCTCTACTCCAGGTTACTCTGCATTAAGATTTGAATGTAAAGTGACCCTTCCACACGCCAGCTACCTGGTGTATTTGAACACATGGTTCTCAGCTGGTGGCGCTGTTTGGGAAGACTTGGTACAGAGCTGTTGAGATCCTGGAGTGGAGCTGTGTCGCATCTGCATCTGGCCGCCCCATTTCGAAGCAGAAACCCTCCTCGTCCTCTTGACTGACCACTACCAGGTGTTGTTTTGCATGTCAGATATCGGCGTGCTTCGCCGCGGCTTTTGGCCGTCCCCACAGAGGGTGCACGATCACGGCACACCTTTTTCTTCTTGAAGTGACCCCTTATCACCCTAGAATATACCCTTTATTTATATCATATATATATATATATATTATCAGTATATATATCTACCTTATATAAGCTCTAAGCTTCTCTCCCTAAACTCCGTGTCTCATCCAGGTGTTTGATGGCAACTGTGGTGCCCCACCGTTTACTACATAGGTAGGGTGGAAAAGGCACCACGGAAATCTCACGAGGTTCTTCCTCCGCACTAATCAGGCATTTTAGCCCCCGCTAAAAACTTAGAAAACCGCGCCCCATACCACATTAAACTTCCTTGTATGGTGACCTGCTTGTAATCCCAACACACTGGAGATGGAGGCAGGAGGCAGGAGGATCATGGGTCTAAAGTCATTTTCGGCTACAGAGCAAGTTTTAAGTTGGGGCGTCAGAAAGAATGAGGACAGCAAGCTTCAGCAAACTTTTGAAAGTAAGCAGTGGTGTTAACAGATTCTGGTTGCTGTTTCTCCTGTGGTATTTATGCTCTGATAACGCTGTGTGAGAGCATGGTCACAACATTTTTCCAAACCCTTGATGGGTGAGAGGCAGGCCACTTGAACTCATTTCCAGTCTACTGGGGCCTGTATTGTCCCACTCTTACCCCTCTACCCACCACCCCCCCAGATTCAGTGTTCCATTCAAGTTGCAAACACTTGGAGTGTTTGTCCCAGCCTCTGCACTCTCTAGCACATACTGTCCTGAACTAATGTGTCTGCATGAGCTTCTTTGTGCTGTCTGTGGCCGAGATCCCTGTCTATTTTCTGTGGAGGCTGTGGGGGCAGAGCCCTTAAGACAAGCACAAAAGGGCACGATGACCTATCTTTAGTTTCTGTCTGCCATAGTAGAGGTGAGTCTGTGAGGGTTATAGCAATCTCTGGTTCTTATTGTTTCTCAGCTTCAGAGTGTAAGCCTATGACTTTTAGCTTTGATTTGTCCCTATTAATATGCAGCTTACTCATATATGATGATTCACACTATTTTTCTAATAAAAAAGACAATGAGACAAATGCAGACTTAAGAGTTGAAGTTCACCACAGTGTATTATATATGAAAAGCTTCATTCTTGAGAAAATGATCTTTAAAAGCTATCGTTCCCACACTGAGTAATTTCCAAGTGACGGTATCTCTCTTCTTGTACAGTATTTGTCTATCATGTCTCTATATTAAATTAAAGCTTTATTAATGCTAATAATTATAGAACAAACGATTGCTATACCTTCTGAAATTTGAAAAGACACAGGCTTACATAAAATGGCACTGCAGAGAGAAACTTCTTTTTTTATTTTTTTTTAATTTATTTTTCTCTATGTGTATGAATGTACTGTCTGCATGCAGGTCTGTGTACCCGTGTGGTGCAATGCCATGGAGGTCAGGAGAGGTTGTCGGATTCCCCTGGAACTGGAGTTCTCCTGGAATTGGAGTTTCAAATGGTTCTCAGCTGCCATGTGGGTGCTGCGGATCCAACCCGGGTCCTCTGCAAGAGCAGTCAGCACTCTTACCTGCTAGGCCATCTCTCCGGCCCCGAGAAACTTCTTAATATTATGATTTCTCCTGTCTCTAGTCACCTGTCTTCACCTCCCTTCTCAATGTCAGCCCCAATGTCTGCATTGGATTGTACTTACATCCTACAGTGTCCATGAATCTAATTGAGTGTTTGTTAGTAGTCTTCACCAGCACACAGGCCATTTGTTCTTGTTTGGTCCTCAGATATTAGTTCACTAAAGTTCACATAGCTTTTTCTTTGTTATCTCAAAATCCGACCTCAAACCATTCTTTGTTCCACCACAGTCTGAGTCACCAGCACACATTCTTTGTGTGGACAGATAAGAATATGCTCTGTTCTTTCCTTGGCTTCCCTGATGGATACCTTGTGCAAATACTTTCTCAGATGCTGCACTGAAGGTATCCCTGTCTTATCCTCCTTATTTTGAGCATCTTTTCCTTCCGGTATGAATGAGCTCGTCTAGATACCCTTTTCTGTTTAGAGGGGATGATATCTTCTCATACCTCCTTAGGACAGTGTTTTTCCTCATTTTATTTTGGGATTTTCCCAGCAGATAGAAAAGTTTTCTGCTTTGCATGGCAACATTTATACTGCACGAGTTTGTCCCCTAGGCTTATAATTTCCATGCTTAGTATCAAGCTGATAGTGCTATTTTGGAAAGTTATCACTCTCATTGGTGGAAGCAGTCACTAGAAGTGAGCTTGTAAGGGTTGTAACAATCTCTGGTTCCTATTGAGCTAATTCTGCTTCTTGATGCACTGTGATGTGAACAGGCACTACCACATCCTCCCACCACTAGGAATGGAGCTGCTCTGCAACTGTAAATGCATAGATAACTTTACAAATTTAAGTTGCTTCTGTCAAGAATTATGGTCCCTGTCCCACAGGAGTAACTAGTAGATATATGTGCACATTAGTTTTAACTGTCAACTGGATACAACCTAAGATCACCTGGGAAGAGAGTTCCAACTGAGGAATTATCTAGATCAGGTTGGCAAGTAGGTGTGGCTGTGGGTGGTTGTCTTGAATTGTTAACTGAGCTGAGAAGACTCGCCCCGAATGTGGTTGGCACCATGCCATAGGCTGGATCCTGAGCTGCATGAGTGAATTATGGCTTCACTGCACCTTCATTCAGTGGGGGGCAGGGGAGCAGAAGCCACCAGCAGCTTCTCCTGGGAGGTGAGGCTAAAATGCAGAGCCCCAGCCTTGCCTGGCTTCCTCGTCCTGACTCAGGCTCTTGGCCCTGGGAATGGACTGCCACACTTCTATGGCCAAAATAACACCCACCCGTCAGGGATCCATACCCCCAGGTTTTACAGACTAGTGGCCAGCTGCAGGCCTCCATCCACTCAAAAACCAACTAGCCAAACAAACACAGGTTTCCCAGGCTGGTGGTCTGTAGAGTGACCCCTTTCCAGCCCAAACCCTCTAGTAACAATTGCAAGCCCTATGCCAAAAAGGGCCTAGCTCACGCACACAAAAATTAATGAATTGGGGGATTCCTCAGATGATGGTGAAAGGAAATCTGTTTATTCATCCACAGTACTTTGTTTTTATAAGCCAAGTGATGTCCTATTTCAGGGCCTGCTTTTAGACCCCCTACTTCCTGTTCTGTAAATATCACCAGTTCTTGCTAGAGTTTAATCCCAGGGGGCTGTCTCAGGATTTGCCAATGCAAGCAAGTCCCATCTAGGGCCAGGTTTAGGTGTAAACAGACAAGCAGGTAATTTAGCACAATGTAGCCACAGGCGCCTTCTTTCTACCTACAAGTGAAGAGAGCTAACTGCACAAGCAGACCTGAAGCATTCGTGAAACACAGCACCCACCTCTTGAAGTTGTTCCCCCTCACATTGCATTAGAGTTGGTCTATGTGACATGCAGCACGTGATGGAAGTGATGGGGTGTTACTGGAAGGCTATGCCATAAAGGGGACATGGCTTTCTCAAGGCATCTCTTCTTACATTTTTTTTTTTATCCTTGAGCAGTTGCTACTGCATCTTGAGCAGATGCATGGAGGAACCCTCGTGATCAACAACTGAAGCCTCTTGGAAGTAGCCAGCACTGCAACCATGGGGTACACTCCCTGCTGTGAGCTGAGCTCTCAGGCTACCACAGCCCCTGATACAACCACGGGGTACACTCCCTGCTGTCAGCTGAGATCTCAGGCTACCACAGCCCCTGATGAACCATGGAGTTCACTCCCTGCTGTCAGCTGAGCTCTCAGGTTACCACAGCCCCTGATGAACCATGGGGTACACTCCCCGCTGTCAGCTGAACTCTCAGGCTACCACAGCCCCTGATACAACCATGGGGTACACTCCCTGCTGTCAGCTGAGATCTCAGGCTACCACAGACCCTGATGAACCATGGGGTACACTCCTTGTTGTCAGCTGAGCTCTCAGGCTACCACAGCCCCTGATACAACCCTGGGGTACACTCCCTGCTGTCAGCTGAGCTATCAGGCTACCACAGCCCCTGATGAACCATGGAGTTCACTCCTTGCTGTCAGCTGAGCTCTCAGACTATGACAGACCCTGATAAAACCATGGGGTACACTCCCCGCTGTCAGCTGAGCTCTCAGACTACCGCAGCCCCTGATACAACCATGGGGTTCACTCCCTGCTGTGAGCTGAGCTCTCAGGCTACCACAGCCCCTGATACAACCATGGGGTTCACTCCCTGCTGTCAGCTGAGCTCTCAGGCTACCACAGCCCCTGATACAAACATGGGGTTCACTCCCTGCTGTCAGCTGAGTTCTCTGGCTACCACAGCCCCTGATACAATCATGGGGTACACTCCCTGCTGTCAGCTGAGCTCTCAGACTACCACAGCCTCTGATACAACCATGGGGTACACTCCCCTCTGTCAGCTGAGCTCTCAGGCTACCACAGCCCCTGATGAACCATGGGGTACACTCCCTGCTGTGAGCTGAGCTCTCAGGCTACCACAGCCCCTGATGAACCATGGGGTACACTCCCCGCTGTGAGCTGAGCTCTCAGGCTACCACAGCCCCTGATACAACCATGGGGTTCACTCCCTGCTGTCAGCTGAGCTCTCAGGCTACCATAGCCACTGATAAAACCCTGGGGTACACTCCCTGCTGTCAGCTGAGCTCTCAGGCTACCACAGCCCCTGATACAACCCTGCTGTCAGCTGAGCTCTCAGGCTACCACAGCCCCTGATGAACCATGGGTTACACTCCCCGCTGTGAGCTGAGCTCTCAGGCTACCACAGCCCCTGATGAACCATGGGGTACACTCCCCACTGTCAGCTGAACTCTCAAGCTACCACAGCCCCCGATGCAACCAGATGCAACCATGGGGTACACTCCTCACTGTCAGCTGAGATCTCAGGCTACCACAGCCCTTGATACTACCATGGGGTACACTCCTCACTGCCAGCTGAGATCTTAGGCTGCCACAGCCCCTGCCGACAAAACGTTTATACTTATTTTTTGGTATTATTTTGGATTCATTTATTTTCAGTTTTATGTGCATGTGTATTTTGCTTGCATGTATGTAAGTACACACTGTGCATGTGGTACCCACAGAGGTCAGAAGGGAGTGTCAGATCCCTTGGAAATGGGGTTACAGATGGTTGTTATGCACTGTATTGGTGCTGGGACCTGAACCTGGGTTCAGCTGAGCTCTCTCTCCAACTGAGTTTTTAAAATCCAATTAAATTTGTATAATTAAGAATTCTATGAGACCAATCACAGAGCATGAATATTTCTGTGTGGGTTTTATTCACTGTGTCATTTGTGAGATTCATGCTGGCAATTTTATTAGCATTTTTTTTTTTTTTGCAACTGGATATCTTTTCATGGTCCACCTATATAACCATTCTTTTCTTCACTTATTGTAAACTATTTGGCTTTACTTTGGTTTGGACCATTGTAATGAAAATTACCACACAGGCTGCAGATAGAGCTCACTGCTATAGAATATGTGTCGCATGTACAAAGTCCTGGGTTCAATTCCAATCCCTGCAAGACCAACAAAATCAACCAACTGACCAATCAGAAAGGAAACAAAAACTCCTCACCATATATAATTTTATGTTGATCTTATTGTAGTAATATCTTATTTTATTAATGATATGAAATTGAAATTGGCAAATCATATTTTAACTGTCTTGGCTGCTATGAAGATAATCTACACAGACTCTTGTTAGATCATGTCACAGAAGATGCAATGATGAGTGAGTGACCAGTGGGTGGGATCACATCTTGACTGGGACCTCCTAAATACGTGAACCTCTGGCACTCTACTGTAATGTAACCTCTCATCAGAGCCTCAAAGATGGACTTGCAGAGTGGAGGTCATTGAAACACTTTGTCCCCCTTCCCAGGGCATCCAGAGCGATTAACCTCCCTTTTCACTTTAATCTGGCTGCTTAATTAGCTATTTGAGGATGGGTACTCCACCTAGATGATTCCATCACAGGTTGTCGCCTGGAGTGCAGTAAAAATATGGCAGCTATGTTTAAATTTAATGAAATGAAGTTTTTTTTTTTCCATAGTAACTGTGCCATTTACATTCCCATTAATAATGTAGGAGGTGTGGGTGATGCCACTTGCTTGACGACACTTCAGACTGTCAGCTTTCAAAGTTAAGCCATCACTATGAGTGTGTAGTGATATTTCACTACACTGTTCTTTTGTTTCATGCTTTGTTTGGAATCCCCCCCCTTCCTTTTGCGTACATGGCAATGCTGCATTCCAATTCACACTGTTTGTACGTTATTCACACCTAGACTTTGTAGGGTTCTGTTTTATTTTTAATCTTTCCATTTGCTCATGTTGGTTTTAAAAGTGATCTATTTAGTTCTTACTTTGTCTGGTTCTCATCTTGGGAGAGATTTGTCCTATCATCTCAAATGAAATGCCATTTCTGAGAAAGTGAGGGTATTAAGAAACAAGCCCTTTCACGGAATTCATTTTCCTTGAATAGAAAGTCAAACAAGTGAACACAGGCATCTCAAGCCTTCAAAGGGGTGCCATATTAACATCTACTGCAATGTATCTGTGTATAGACCTGAGCTCGTGTTGTACTCATTTGAAAGTGCATCCTTGGCATGCTCCTGGTGGAAGGATAATCCCTCCCATTCTCTTTCCCATCTCTTTCTAAAGCCAGTTGGAAACTCTGGCTGTGCCTGGGGCATCCCATGCCCATGCTCTGTTCCTGCTCCTCTTTACTGCTGACGGGAATCAGTAATTTCCCATATAGTCTTTCCTCTCTCTTTCTGGATTGCTTTCTGTGAACATCTCTATTGTTTATATCTTATAAATTATGAGCATTTCCCAGATTTTGATATATTTTAAGCCTTCTACTTATATTTCTAAGAAACAAAGGATTCTCAGTCTCTCAATATTTTCACACTTCTCTTTGGTATGTCTATGGGTTATGTGAATGTTTGAGATAGGGGCTATATTGCACATCTATATTTATTAGATGTCTTAAATTCATAAAACAGCATGCAAATACATTCTATTTGGTTGGAATCAGCAGAATCAAATTATTTGATTTTTTTTTTGGACAATGATAACTTCTTATATAACCTTTGACAACTTTGTACAAGAATATAATACATCATGGTCAGAGCTACTCCCCATCCCTCTCACCAACTACCCCGGGGCTCCTGCTTCAACACATCTCCCTCCCATCCTCTTATCCTTCAAGTTTGTTTGTTCTTTTCTTTTGAGACAAGGTCTCCCTGTAGCCCCAGCTGACCTGTACTCACTTTGCAGACCAGGTTGGTCTTAGTCTCACAGAGATTCACCTGACTCTGACTCCTGAGTGCTGGGATTAAAGGCATCTGTTTTTCTTTTCTAATTTTTAAAATTGAATTTTTATGCATTTCATGGCCCTTAATCCTATTTAGAACCCACACACTGTTTGCACTCTCCATAATCCCTGTGGAGTTCATGCATTCTGTCTTACATGCTAAGGCCTTATCAAGTCAAGTTTGTGTCCCCAGATGTCTTTCAGTGTGATACCATCCACTGGAGCCTGGTCATCCTATCCAGCATCACTCTCTTTAAGATGAACCAGATCATATGGCAGATTTATGGTTTAGTTTTTTTAAGAGTTCTCCATACTGATTTCCACAGTGCCTCTTGACAATCTCACTGGCAGTTTTCGACCACACCGACAGTGGATGAGAATTTGTTCTCTTAATCTTAGCCATACTGACTGGGATTAGATGAAATCTTAGAATGGTTTTGATCTTCATTCCCATAGTTAAGAAGGATGTTGAACAAGCTTTAAAGTGTTTCTTTGCCGTGTTAATATCTTCTCTTGAAAGCGTTCTTTTCAGATCCATAGTGCATCTTTTAATTGGGACAATATTTTCTTGAGTTTTTGTTTTCTGAGGCATTTATATATTTTTGTGTTAATCCTCTGTCAGATGTGTAGCTGGTGAATATTTTCTCTCACTCTGTGGGCTTCCTCTTTACTTGATTGGTTGTTTTTGTTGTTGTACAGAAGATGTTTAGTTTAAGGATGTCCCATTTGTCAATTGTTAACCTTAATTCCTGAGCACCAGATTTCCTATTTAGAAAGTCCTTTCCCACACCCAGGTCTTGTAAGGGACTACATATGTTTTCTTCTAAAAGCTTCAGAGTTTCAAGTTTCAAACTGAGGTCTTCGATCCATTTGGAGTTAAATTTGGTGCAGGGGGATTGATAAGGGTAGATTTCGTTCCCCTATAGGTGGAGATCAAGTTTTGCCAGCACTGTTTGTTGAAGATACTGTCTTTCCTCTAGTGTGTGATCTTGGTACCTTTGTCTTAGTTGGTTGTTGAAATCACATGAACTCATGTTTGGTTCTTCAATTTCGTTCCATTTATATGTGTGGGGTTTTTTGCCAGTTACATGATATTTTTATTACTGTAGCTATGTAGTATAGTTTGAAATCTGGTACGATGATACTCCAACATTGTTCTTTGTGTTCAGGATTGCTCTAGCTATCTAGGGATTTTTTTTGTGTGTGATTTCATATGAATTTTAGGATGTTTTTCTAATTCTGTGAAGAATGTCTTGAGAATTTTGATTGGGATTGAAATGAATCTATAATTTTCTTTTAGTAGAATAATTTTCACAATATTAATTTTACCTATTCATTAACATGGGAGGTCTTTCATCTCCTGTCTTCCTCAGCCTCTTTTTTCAAGAATTTAAAATTTTCATTGTAGAGGCCATTCATGTTTTTAGTTAGGTTTATTTCTAGATGCTTTTTCAGGCTATTGTGAATGGTTGTGTTTCTATGAAACCTTTTTCTGGTTGCCTTTTATGGGTGTAAAGAAAGGCTACTGGACTTGAGTGCACAGAGCTTAGATCACGATTTCCCAGGACCACCTGAAATACAGGGAGGAGCCCGGTGCTTCAGCCGGCTGATGATACGATTGTTTACCTAAGGGATGCTAAAAACTCCACCATAAAACTAGAAACGATTAAGAGCTTCAGTAAATTGGCAGGATACAAAATTAACCTAGAAAAATTTCTTTACACCAACAATAAGCAATTGAAAAAGGAATATTGTGACCTTCCCACTCACAATAGCCTCAAAAACAATAAAATACCTAGGAACAAACCTAACCAAAGACCCCAAAGATCTCTACAAACAAATTTAAACCCCTGAAGAAAGAAATTGAAGAAGACATCAGAAGATGGAAAGACCTCCCATGCTCATGGATTAAAAAAATACAGTAAAAATGTCCATTCTACCCAAATTAATTTATAGATTCATCACAATCCCAATTAAAATCCCCAGGAGTTTCTTCACAGGCTTTGGGAAAAAAGTCCTTAATTTCATATGGAAAAACAAAAGACCCCGGATAGCCAAAGTGACCCTGAGTGAAGAGAACAATACCAGGGGTATCTCTATAGCAGACTTCAAACTATACTATAGGGCTAGAGTCAAAAACAGCTTGGTACTGGCACAAAAAAACAGACCTGTTGATCAATGGAACGAAACTGAAGATCCAAACTTGAGCACATACAATTTCGGCCACCTCATGTTTGACAAAGGGACGAAGAGGACACAATGGAGGAAAGATAACATCTTCAGCAAGTGGTATTGGCAAAACTGGATGACCACTTGTAGAATGAAATTAATCCCCTACCTCTCACCCTGTATAAAAATCAACTCCAGATGGATCAAAGACCTCAACGTGAAACCCAAAACTCTGAAGGTGATAGATAGAAGAAAAAGTTGGCAGCAGCCTACAAGACATAGGCATAGGAAAAGACTTTCTAAATCAGACGATAGCTGCACAGGAAATAAGGTCAACAGTCCACAAATGGGACCTCATTAAACTCAAAAGCTTCTGTACAGTGAAAGAAGCAATCAAGGAAGTGAAAAGAAAACCCATAGAGTGGGAGGAAACCTTCACCAAAGATACATCTGATGAAGCATTGATTTCCAGAATATATAAACTACTCAAAAAACAAAGAAGA
Organism: Rhizomys pruinosus; assembly: GCA_009823505.1. Classification (NCBI taxonomy): domain Eukaryota; kingdom Metazoa; phylum Chordata; class Mammalia; order Rodentia; family Spalacidae; genus Rhizomys; species Rhizomys pruinosus. The sequence goes on from VZQC01004974.1 coordinate 1,131,100, forward strand.
AAGAAAACAAATGACTCATTCAAAAGATGGTGCAAAGAGCTGAACAGAGACTTCACAAGCGAGGAATTAGAGATGGCTGAGAAACATCTTAAAATGTCTTCAACATTGCTAATAATTAAGTAAATGCAGATTAAAACCACTTTAAGATACCATCTCACTCCCATAAGACTGGCTAGGATCAAGAAAACAAGTGCTGGAGAGGTTGTGGGGAAAGGGGAACACTCATCCACTGCTGGTGGGAATGTAAACTCATACAGCCTCTTTGGAAAGTAGTGTGGAGAACCCTTGGAAGACTCAAAATGAGCTTGCCTTCTGACCCAGTAATACTACTCCTGGGTATATACCTACAAGACTCATCTTACCGCAGAGATATATGCACAACCATGTTTGTTGCAGCTCTGTTCACAAGAGTGAAGAGCTGAAACCAACCCCAGTGCCCCTCAAATGACGAGTGGATAGAGAAAATGTGGTACATCTACACAATGGAGTTCTATGCAGCGGTAAAGAAAGATGACAACTTTGCAGGTAAATGGATAGAGCTAGAAGATATGCTAAGTGAAGTAACACAGTCCCAGACAAACAAACGAGGAATGGTATCCCTTATCTGTGGGTGCTAGCATCAGTTACCTAGTTGTAAGGCAAACTGAGCAACTTTAATATGATCTGGAAACAACTGTGCTCTTATATTGTGACTCCTTCAATAGGTTCTAGAACTAAGCTACCATTTATTTTCAGAGTTAGGAAGCTTTGGTATATGGATGAAGGATATATATGTATATGTATACTTTACAATATTATAAGATCAAAGGAATTCAGAAATAAAGTTTGAGTAAACTAGTCATTTAAAAAAAGGCTACTGATTTTTATAAATTGATGTTGTAATCTACCACTTTGCTGAATGTGTTGATCATTTCTACAAGTTTTCTGATGGTACTTTTGGTATCTCTTACTTATCATATCATCTGCAAATAGTGATAATTTTTTTTCTAATTATCACCTCTGCAGTGTTCTTTTCATGTATTTCTGCTCTTGCAAAAGTTTCAAACATTATATTGTGGAGGGAAGATACTGGACAGCCTTGTGTGCTTCCTGATGTTCACGGAAATACTTCCAGGTTTGCTCCATTTAAGATGATGTTAGATGGGGGTTTGTTCTGTATAGTTTTAGTTATTTTGAGGTATGTTCTGTCCAGACCAATTCTGTCTTGAACTTTTATCTTGAATGAATGTTGGATTTTTCATAGGCCTTTTCTGCATTAATTGAGATGATCCTTTTTGAGATGTGCCCTTTGTCTTTAAGTCCACTTATATCATTTGTTACATTTATTGACTTACATATATTAAACATTTCCCCCATTTCTGGAATAAAGCCTCCCTGATCATGGAGGATGATATTTTCCACTTGTGTCTCTATGCAGTTTGCGAGTATTTTGTTGAGAACTTTTGCATCTATGTTTGTTAGGAATATGGGCCCATAGTTTTCTTTATTGGTTATGTTTTACCTAGTTTAACTTTGGTCTATACATTGAATTAAAAATTAGTCCACTTCATTCAGATTTTCTAACTTAATAGAGTATAGATTGTTAAAGTATTCCCCTATAATGTTTTGGACTTTTTATGTCTGTTTTAATTTTTCCCTTTTTATCTCTGATTTTGTTGATTTGTATTTGCTCTTTATTTTGGTTAGCTGGGTTAAGGTTCTTGTCTATCTTCTTTATCCTTTATAAAGAAACCATCTCTTAGATTCATTAATTTTTTTTGTATTCTTTTCCTTGTTTATATTTCATTGATTTCTACTCTGTTATCATTCCTTCTCATCTGTTGGGTTTGAACTTGCATCAGACTTGTGCATAGTGTCATCAGAGTTGTGCATGCTGTTACATATGTGTTCATATGTATAACTGTTCATATGTATTACTGACCATATGGCTCATAAGTATAACTGGCAAGCTGTCTGGAGAACTTTATTTCCTTGTGGTCATCCAGGTCCTGTGTCTCTTATAACCTTTCCACCTCCCTCTTCTCTAATGATCTTTGAGCACTGGAAGGCAGAGGTTTGAAATAGGTGTCCTAATCAGGGAAAAGCACTCTGTGGCCTCTTGTTCCCTTGATCATAAGTAATGATCATCTTTATCCCTTCTGATTTAACTTGAAGTCTATTTTGTTAGAATACCAACTCCTGCTTGTTTTTTTTTTTAATTTTATTTATTTATTTATTTATTTATTTTTATTTTTGTATGTATATGAATGTACTGTCTGCATGTAGGTTTGTGCACCCATGTCGTGCAATGCTGCGGAGGTCAGAAGAGGGTCTCAGATTCCCCTGGAACTGCAGTTCTCCTGGAATTGGAGTTACAGATGGTTCTTATCCACCATGTTGGTGCTGGGGATCGAACCCAGGTCCTCTGCAAGAGCAGTCGGTGCTCTTAACCGCTAGGCTATCTCTCCAGTCCCTTCTGCTTGTTTCTTAATGTTGTTTGTTTGGAATTGTTTTTTTCCATCCTTTTCTCCTAAGGTGATGCTTATCCTTGGAGATAAGACGAGTTTCTTGTAGGGGACAAATAGGTGGATTTTCTTTTCTTTATCCATTAGACTATGTCTTTTGGCTGGGTAGCTGATGCCGTTGATATTTATAGTTACTATTGAAAGGGGCAAATTATTAACTATCATTATTTTAGTCTTAGGTTTCTCTTTATAATTTCATTTGTTTTCTTTCTATAGCTCCCTGAGAATGCTCATTTCTTTCTTCTCATTTTACTAAGATCTTACATTCAACCTGCATGCAAGTCTGCATCATTATCTTTCTATTCTTATTCGTCATTTCAAGTTACTAATGCACCTGTCAAGTATTCTTTATAGGGCTGCTCTGGTGGACATAAATTCCTTCAGCTTATTTACATCATTTAATATTTTCCTTTCCCCTTTGAGTACGGTGAACCATTTTGCACATTAAAGTATTCTGGGTGACATCTATGTTAATTTTGACCTTGGAATACTTTGATCCAGGGCCTTCTGACTGTCATAGTTTTAAAGTCAGCTGTAATTCTGATGGGTTTTCCTTCTGATGTGTCTTGTTTTTCTCTTGCAGCTTTCAATATCCTCTCTTTTCTGTACTCTTGTTGCTTTTACTGTGATATTATATGCAGAGTTTCTGTTCTGGTTCTGTCTAATTGGTGTTCTGTGTGCTTCTTGTATTTGTACAGGTATGTCTTTCCCTGATTTAGGAAAGTTTTCTTCTATAACCCTGTTTTATATGTACCCAGTGGCTTTCTTGTGTCATTTCAAGTTGATTTACTGAGTTTTTCAATTCCATCTAATTCCATCTTCTCTTTGACTTGAGTTTTCATCAATGTTTGTATCTCTTGTGAATTCTCATCTCAAGTCCTGCATGTCTTTGTCATTTCATTCAGCTGTCTATTCTTACTTTCTTGCACTTCAGATAGGGGTTTATTTCTATCCTCTTTGAATTCTTTGAGTTGTTTGTGTTCTTTAAGTTCATTGAATTCATCGATTATGGTTATGATTGTTTCCAAATTCTGTGTTTTGGGTTCTTCTGCCTATTGTGGGTAGTTCTCATTGTAGCACACTTCTGCAAGATTGGTGGGTTTGTTGAGGATGGATTTTCTTGATTTTTCATATAATTGGTGTTTTTACTTTCTGGTCTTGGCATATGGATTTCTTTTGTTGGTTGTTTGTCTGATAGGGATTCAAGCCTGTCTTTATTTAGTTGAGGTTTGTTTCTGTTTACACTGTTGATGTAGCTTGGTTACTTTCTGATCAGGTATGAATAATTAGTTTGTCTGTACTTCAGGTTGTCCCGTTTGATTTTTTTTTTTTTATTGGCAGGACAAAGTGGTTCTGAAACCTCTCAAGAAGGCTGATGGGGCTAAGGCCCAATTCAAGTTTATGAGAGGAATCAGTAACTGGGTTCTGGTAGAGTAGTTCATATCTCTCAGATGAGACCAAAGAGGAGGTGGTCTAGACTCAAGGCAGGGTGGGGACACCATGGGGAGGGTCTAACTAGCTAAGTAAAGTAGATATAAGTCCTGGAGCACCAAGAATAGATGCTTGGAGTGCAGGGGTTTTAAGAGTTGTTTTTTTTTCCATAACCCTCTATGCAGGAACCCAGGGCAGAAACCTGGAGCACAGGCCATTGAGTAAGCTGTTTACTGGCTTGCTCCTATTGCCGGTGCTCAGCCTACTTTTTATACAATGCAGGACTAACTGCCCAGGGGTGGTAACATCCACAGAGAGCTGAGCCATCCTTTGTCATTTCTCAATCAAGAAAATACTTCCACAGACCTGACTGTAAGCAAATCCAAAATAGGAAATTGCTAAATTGAGGCGCCCTTCAACCAAACGTATCAAGTTGACAACTGAAGCTATCCAGCAGAGAACATACAGTAACCAAGGTTAAAGTTTGAGTTTTGTAAGCTTTGATTACCATATTTAATTCCAAATCCAGAGCTTGGTTATTGAACAGAGATTATATAACTAGTAAGAATATTGGTGCAGTGTTTTTATTGAGAAACAAGAACAATATGGGGATGGGACTCAGAAATGATTGATGGGACAGTCATATGTAAAGAGAAAAATATGAGAATTAAATTCCATAGGGAAGTTTTTGAACTTCATATTTTCAACAGTTGGTATCACTTCATCACTTTCACCATCGCTGTTCATTGGCTTTATATGAAAATTTTAAGGAAATCCTGATGTCTGGACGCAAGGCTACAGCTGTATTACAGTTTACATCAGCAATGGATTATTCTACCAAGGAGATGTTGGCCAGGGGATCCAAGCCCCCACAAAAGGTAAAGGCTCCTTGCCTCTAAACTGGGATATCTTCAAGAAGAGAGGTGGATAAGGCCCTGCTGTGAAAGACCTGATGTTAACATGGAAAGATGTATTGAGACCACACATGCAAGTGTACACATGGTCTTTCTGGAATACCAGAGAGTGTTACCAAAGCCACCTATAACCAATAAAGCAAATATGGGTCTCGTTGAGTCAAGCAAGACTCCTCTGTCAGTACCAGCTACACCTCACCTGCCTGGAAATACTGTGCAACACAGGCAGCCATATGCCTGTATATCCCAAATCTAATGGCTATTGGCTCTCTCTTTGGAGGAATGAACCACGGCTGATGCCACAAGCTTGCACCCTCTAATGGTCAGGGGATGTTATAAGCCACAGTAAGACCCTGTCATATCTAACAGAAAAAAAATGTAATTCATGGATTACATACCATCCAAACATCTGTTGTCTATACCAAAGTAACCTACAATAACATAATACTGTTTAAATACCATATATCTAATTGCTTGTGCTTCATTAGTAGGGTCGAAAGGTTATTCCTGGACAAACTGTCAGCCCATGAAAGAAAACAGCCAGAATTGACCAGAGTCCAAGACGACTCCAGAGAAAGTAGACTATTTTGGCTTCTCATCCACCTGTGCCCTTGTCTAAGCCTAGGAACAATCTGCAGAAGAGGGGGGGCGTGGTAGAATGTAAGGGCTGTGATTGGGGTGAACGGTGAACCTACAGCAATATAGTCTGGACACTCATTTGATAACAACTTGATTGAACATACAGCCCCCTGCTGGATGATGGAGACAGGGGCTGTGTGGGGTTTGGACACAACTGCTTGCAAATTGGTTTTACAATTAAGGATGCTTGTACTCATAAATTATCACTTATTGCTAAAAATGGAAAAAAATACCCAGAAAGATGCAGTACAGTTATGGCAGAATGCATGATCTGGGATGGCGTGGCGTGGGATGGGGGGAAGGGAAGGGGAAATATGCCTGAACTGAATTGGAAAATGATATATGAAATAAACAAAGCATCAAAAAAAAAAAGTTATTACATCCGAGAAGTCCAAAGAGCCATCAAGCACTTTTGTGTGAGTCAGACAAAAGGAGAGTCTAGGCACATTCAATCATATCCACAATCCTTGGCTGTATATAAGTCTTTGTTTGCCTTCTGAGCTTAATCCTTGTCCAGAGACCATTAAATGCAACTGTCTGTGGCTTCCTTGGTGAGTCCATATCAGAGGGATAAAGTAGTTCTCTGGGATGTGGAGCCTATGTAAGTATCTTAAAAAATTCTCCCAAGGATTGGATGATGTTGAAAATGAGGAAAGCTTGGAAATAACAAGTAGCAAAAGAACAGCCTGTTTTCAATCTTCTGTTTAATCATTTAGTCGTTATGTGTTGCAATTTTTAAGGAATATAGCTTTTTTTCATTTATTGTATTGATGCTTTGCTGTATTTCAGATGCACTCATTTTCCAATTCAGTCAGGCATATTTCCCTTTCCATCCCCCCAAGTCCCACCCCACCCCATCCAGAATGATTCTGCCATAGAACTGTGTCCTGCATCTTTCTGCGTTTTTTTATTTCTTTTTTAAGATTAAGTATAATTTATAATAGAGTACATACATCCCTTCATGTAAAACGCATATTTGGCAAAGCAGTTGTGCCCAAGTCCACCACAGCCCAATGGGTTCCCACCATCCAGCGAGGGAAGGGGGGGAGCTTGTGTATGTTCATTCAAGTTGATCAAATGATGCCCAGACTATATTGCGTGTTTTATATTCAAAAACTCCCTAATCACAGACCCTTATAGCCTTACATTCTAACCATGCCCCCTTCTTTCCGCAGATTGTTCCCTAGCTTAGAAAAGGGCACATTGGGTGAGACAAAAAGCAAAACAATCTACTCTATGGAGCTGTTTGTCCTTTCGGTCTCCTGTGGCAATTTCTGGACCTGTGGGTTCCGCATGTTCTTTCATGGGCCTGACAGTTTGTTCCAGGAATAGACCCTTCAATCCTCACGATGAATGAAGCACAAGCAATTAGAGTATATAGGTATCTAAACAGTACTAATTATTAATGGGTAGGTTACTGTTGGTATAGACACAGATGCATGGATGGTATGTTAATCCATGAATAACATTTTTTTTCTGTTAGAATGACAGGGTCTTACTGTGGCTATAACATCTCTTAGCCATTTGGAGGATGTAAGCTTGTGGCATTCAGCTGTGGTTATTCCTCCAAGGAAAGAGCTAGATAGCCAACTAGATTTGGGATATAGAGGCATATTGGCTTGCCCACTGCTGCATCACAGTATTTCTCCAGGTGGCGACGTCAGCAGATAGCTCGGTGCTTGTACCAGAGGAGTCTTGCTTATGACTCAAGGAGACCTATATTTGCCGTATTGAGTTAGTGGCCTTTGGTAACCACTCTCTGGTATTCCAGAGACCATCTGTACACTTGCAAGTATGGTCTCAATAAATCTTTCCCATGATTACATCATGTCGGTCTTTGATAGCAGATTTGTATTGCCTCTCTTCTTGCAGATATCCCAGTTAGAGGCAAGGGAGCTTTACATTTTTGTGGGGGGCTTGGATCCCCTGGCCAACACTCCTTTGTAGAATAATCATTGCTGATGTCAGAGCTCGCTGTATTAATATATTTGCTTAAGTGAATATAGCTTAAGGAGACTTTAGTCTTATATTTCGTTCTGAATTAAGAATAATCCTTTTCACAGTTCCTTATTGTCTATTAGTCAATTAAAACGCCAGTTTTACTGGTTTTATAAGAAATTACCTCTATAACAGTTTGGCTCAATTTTACAGTTGGAGAATGATCTCATCATCATCATATCTCCTTTTCATGGGGGGGTAAGAAAGTCTCTTGTATTCAAACCTTTGAGGCAACCTGGAAGGTAAATTTGTTAGGGCCCATTATAAAAGTTGTAGTATAATGTAGATTCCACAGAGTGGTTTTTTGATGTTGCTGAGCAATACGCAGGCCTTTCTTCTTTTAAATGTTCAGACGGCCAACCTTTCTGCTGGCACTTTCTGATACCATCCTACTCAATGCAAAAGCTATATCTTTTCTTTCCCAGCAAATACAGTTCCTGCTACACTATGTAATCCAAACATAACAAATCTTTTCTCTGTAGTTAGTTATAAGATTTGAATTGGCGAAGGTTTTTGACAAAAAAGGTTCATATCTAGTCTCATTATTCCCCCTTTTATTTTTAGTTTCTCTGTTTTTTTGACCCGCCGATAGAAATCTCGAAAAGAGGAAGTTGAACAGCCCAGTATTATTAGCATACCTTAGGTTAGAGTAGAATCAAGTCACGAACAGTCTATCATATTTTGCCCTATGGCTGTTGTTGGTGTACTGTAGTGATTACACTTCGGGAAGGCAACCTAATTGTAGCTTAAATCATCCACGTTGAGAAGAGGAATGGTACAAGGTGTATATGCTGTTATACAACAATAAAAATTTTTACAGTAGAACATTTGTATGTGCCGAATCCCTAAAAGCCATTGCTCACAGATTTTAAGTAAAATAAAATGTAGGCATAGCAATTTAATCTCCAATTTTAACTGCAGTTATGCCCATACCGTTTTTATTTTTTTTAATTTTTATTTATTTCCGTATGGGTATGAATGTACTGTCTCATGCAAGCCTGTGCACCCACGCCGTGCAATATGCCGCAGTAATATATAACATAAGAGGTCTCGGATTCCCCCTGGAAACTGGAGTTCTCCTGGAATTGGATGTTTCAGACGTGCCGCCACCATGTGTGTGCTGGGGGATTCGGTATACCCGGGCCCTCTGCAGGACGGTCTGCGCTCTTTAACTGTTAGGCCATCTCTTCCAGCCCCATTACCGTTTTGATCAGAGCCTTTAAACCAATGTTTTTTTTTTTTTTAATTTTATATTTACCAGTATTATGTGTTTGAAATTTGTTACGTCTGCATGCAGGTGTGGTTGCCACCCCTATGTTGGTGCGAATTGCCGATACCGCTGGATGTGCAGAGGAGGGGTGCTGCGGATTCCCGAACTGGAGTTTTGGCCATGGAATTGGAGTTTCAGACGGTCTTGGCTGCCATGTGGGTGATAGGGATCAAACTGGCTGGCCGTGTCCTCTGTAAGAGTGCTCGGCCCTCTTTAACCACTAGCCATCTCTCCAAGCCCCAAACGATGTTGTTTAATATATCACTATATTTACTTTTACTTATAGTTTCCTTAATTTACACCATTTAATCCTGTAGACAGTAGTCTGGGCCAAAAACTGGATACTTTTTTTAACTCACATCAATTAAATAATGTATTAAGATCATACACTCGTTGCCCCCTCTCCGCATCCCTCCCATCCCTTCCCCGACACATTTAGTTCAGTTTTCTGGATGCAGTCTTCTCTGTTGTTCTTTTAAAATGCATCCCTCTCCACAAGAAAAATTAATAACTGGGTTATTGGCCTAGCATCAATAGATGAGGGATACCGTTTTTTGTTTTTCTGGGACTGTGCACTTCACTTAACATATATTTCTCTAGTTCCATCCATTTCCGCATTAAGTTCATGTTGTTTCCTCTTTACTGCTGCATAACTCCATGTGTAAATGCACCACATTTCTCTATATCACTTGTTCAGTTGAGGGGCCATGGGTTGGTTCCAGCTTTTTGCTATTGTGAACAGAGCTGAATAACATAACTGTGCATGTATCTCGCAGAGTGAGTCTTGTGGTATATCCCAGGAGTGTACTGGGGGTCAGGGTCCAAGTTTTAGTCTCTAAGGTTCTCCACACTGCTTTCCATAGTGGCTGTATGTTACATTCACCGCAATGTCTTCCCCACAACCTCTCCATCACTTCTTGGTATATTTGTTTTCCTGATCCTAGCCAGTCTTATGGAGTAAGATGTATCTAAACTGGTTTTTTAGATTTGTTCTTTCCTTAATTATTTAGAGTGGTGAACACTTTCTTAAGGTGTTTCTCAGCCATCTCTCAATTCCTCACTTGTGATAACTTTCAGCCTCTTGCTCTATATTGTTGGGATTTCTTTTTTTTTCTTCTTTGTTTTGAGTAGTTTATACCTGGAATCAATGCTTTGTCAGTGTTTCTGTCGTGAAGATTTCCTCCCATCTGTGGGTTTCTCTTTCACTTCCTTTATTGTTTCTTTTGATGTTACAAACTTTTGAGGTTTAAGAGTGTGGTCCCATTGTCAATTGTCGATCTTACTTTGGTGCAGTGCTGTCTGAAATTTAGGAAGTCTTTCTACCACCTTATGTCTTGTAGTTCTGCTGCCAAGTTTTCTTTCTAATCACCCCTTCAGAGTTGGGTTTCCATTGAGGTCTTATCTCATCTGGAGATTGACTTTTTGTTACAGTGCGAGCGGTAGGGGTAATTGTCATTACATATCGTAACATTACAGTGGTGATCCAGTTTGCCAACACCACATGCTGAAGAAGCGTCTTTCTCTCATTGTGTCTTCTTGACCCGCAAACATGAGTGCTGAAATTGTATGTGCTTCAGGTTTGGGATCTCAGTTTTGTTCCACGTTGCGTCAAACTGGTTCTGCTGATACATGCCAATAACAAGTACCAAGTACTGGTGTTTTTTTTGTTTTTTTTTCTACATAGTATTATAGTGTGTATGTAATAAGTGTTTAAAGAATGACTGCCTGCGATGCAAGTATGAGTTGCAAGCGCCTGTTGTTGACGTAGCAATGTGCGCAACGTGTGTAGGTCACCAGATTGCAGTGAGCGTCGGATTCCCCAATGGCCATAACAAATGGAGTCTCTTCCTGCTGGAAATTTTGGCAGTTTCACCACATTCTCTTGTTCGACCATGGAGTATGTTGCTGTGGTTCGAATTCCTAGGTACCTCTGTAAAACTTCTTACGACAATAGTCGTCACGGCCTACTGCGTCTAACCGCTAGACACCTTCTCCGAGAGCGCCCAAGCTGTTTTAGTGGACTATAGTTCCGTGGCTATTATATTTTGATGTCTGGGAGAGCAATCCCCCTTGTATTGGTCTTTTCACCCAGGGTTGCTTGGCTTATTCGGGGTGTCTTTTTATTTTTTTCGAAATGAAATTGGAGTGATTTTTTTCTTTTCCATAAGCCATGCCTGGAAGAAGTCATGTGTATTATGTTAGTTATTGCATAAATTCTGTACTACTAGTTGGGGATAGGATGACATTTTTACGTGATGCCTTATTTCTTCCCAAGCATTGAACTAGTGGGTAAACGTTTCCATGCATTCTGATTCTACCTCAATTCCTTCTTACAGGGTTTCATAAAATTTTTGTTTTTAAGAGATCCTTGGTGTCTTTGGTTAGGCTAATGGGTTTCCTCCAGGCCCTTATTCTTTTCATCGCGTTTTATTTAGGGCTATCTGTGAGTGGAATTTCCTTGAGTCCTTTCTTCAGTTGTGTCTTGGTTTCCTTTGGGGTCTGTGACAATGAAAGACTCATCTTCTGCGATTTTTTTTCATTAGACTTTACTTTGTATCCTTGCCCACTCTAACTGAAGCTCTTTAATCATTGCTAGGAGTTTACTGGTGGAATTCTTAGCATCCATTAAGTAGAGAATCATATCATCAGCAAAAAAGGTGATATAGCTTATATTGCTTCTATCTTTTCTCAATTTAGGAACTCCTTTTTTAATTGTCCTTTTCTCTTGCTCTTATTGATCCTTGACAAAGGGTATTTCAAGCACTTATATTTGAAGAGTGAGAGTTAAATGACAAAAGGGCAGTTTTGCCAAGTTCCTACCTTTATAAAGANTTTGCAAAAAGGTTTAATATATAAACTGTATCCCCACTTTTGGAGGGGGTGGTATTTTTTGAACCATGAGTCTCAAAAAAGGCCGTTGTAGTACACACCACCTATAGGCAGGAATCAAGGTTTAAATTTCATTAAAATTTATCCAAACCTGTTTGGTTTGGGGGACTGTATGTTGTTAATTTGGGAAAGCAAAACTTAATTCCTTAGTTAAATTATACTTACAGTTAAAAGAGGATGTTACAAGATGATACTGTATAACATAAAAATTATAGAGACCATTTGTATATGTTAATCCCAAAGTTATGTTATTAGTTTAAGAAAAATACCAGGTTAATTTTTGAGTAAAATACCATGTATTTTAAATTAAATATACATGAATATAGATCATAGACTCGTTGCCCCCTCTCCTGCCCCTCTATCTTCCCCGATTTACATTTAAGTCGTTTTCTATGCATCTTCTTTGTTGTTCTTTTCATATGCATCCTCTCCACAGGAAATATTTAGACTTGGTTATTGTCGCTAAGCATTTCAGATAAGGGATAGTCCATTCTTCGTTTTTTTGTCTGGGACTGTGTTACTTCACTTATACTAGATATCTTCTAGCCATCCATTTACCTGCCAAAGTTTTATGTTTCTTTCTTTACGCTGCATGAACTCCATTGTGTAAGTACCACATTTTCTCTATCCACTCTCATGAGGGCCATTGGGTTGGTTCCAGCTCTTTTCATTGTGAACAGAGCTGTCAAAAAATGTGTGCATATCTCTCTGCGTAAGATGAGTCTTGTGGGTATATACCCAGGGAGTGTATACTGGGTCAAAGGCAAGCTCATTTTGAGTCTTCCAAGGGTTCTCCACACTGCTTTCCAAGGGCTGTAAAGTTTACATTCCCACCAGCCGTGTGAGTGTTCCCCTTTCCCACAACCTCTCCCAGCATTGGTATCATTGTTTCTTGATCCTAGCCAGTCTTATAGAGTGATCGAGTATCTTAAGTGGTTTAATCTTGCATTTCTAATTATTATGCGTTGAAGTTTTTAAGTGTTTCTCAGCATCTCTAATTCCTCGCTTGTGAGTCTCTTTTCAGCTCTCTTGCCATCTTTTGATGATCATTTTTTCTTTCTTCTTTGTTTTTGAGTTAGTTTTATATCTGGAATAATCTTTTCAGATGTGTTCGTGAAGGTTTCCTTCCACTCTTGGGTTTTTCTTTTCAGTTCCTTGTTGTTTCTTTTGATTTACAAAAACTTTTGAGTTTTAAGAGGTCCCATTTGTGAACTTTGACTTATTTCTGTGCAGTCTGTCTGATTTAGAAAAGTTTTTCCTATGCCTATGTTCTTGTAGTTGCTGCCAATTTTTTTTCTATCACCTCAGAGTTTTGGGTTTCACGTGAGGTCTTTGATCCATCTTGATGTTTTACAGGGGAGAGGTAGGGGTTAATTTCATTCTTCTACAGTGGTATCCATTTTTGCCAACCATTGCTGAAGATTTCTTCTTTCTCCATTGTCCTCCTCTTACCCTTGTAAAACATGAGGTGGCGCGATATTTATGTGCTCAAGTTTGGATCTTCAGTTTGTTCCATTGGATCAACAGGTCTGTTTTTGTGCCAGTACCAAGCTGTTTTTATGACTACAGCCCTTATAATATAGTTTGAAATCTGGTTATTGCTCATTTCACTCGTGTTGCTTGGCTATTTTTTTTTTCAGGGTCGTTTTTAGGTCGTAGTGGCTCGGCCTCTGTTTTTCCCCTTGTGGTCGTAGATCGCTACTTTTTTGTCTCGGCTACTTTCTTGTTCCGGGTTGTTTGGTGTGATTGGGTTGGTTCGTTGCACCGCGTTGTAGTTGCCCTGTCTTCGTTGTGGGACCTCGCGTGCCCACTTCGTGTGCGTCTTTCGTGGTTCGAGGTATTTTTTTTCCAAATGAAACAGGATTTTTTTCAAGCCTGTGAAGAAGCTCTTGGGTATTTTGTTTGGTATTTACTTAAATCTGTACATGGATTTTGGGGATTTTGTTTGGTATTGCTTAAATCTGTACACGAGTTTCGATAGAGGGTATTTTTACTATATTTATTTTCCCAATCCATTTGAGCATGGGAGGTTTTTCCCCTCTTCTGATGTCTTCTTCAATTTCCTTCTCAAGGCGGCTTACATTTTCTTGTAGAGATCGTTGGTGTCCTTTGGTTAAGTTTGTTCTAGGTGTTTTATTGTTTTGAGGCTATTGTGCGTGGGAAGGTGCTCCTTTGTATCTTCTTCAGTTGCTTGTTTTTGGCGTAAAGAAAGGCTATGATTTTTCAAGATTTATTTTGTAATGTTCCACTTTATGAAGTCTCTCAATCATTTCTATGAGTTTTCTGGTGGGTTCTTAGCATCCCTTAAGTAGACAATCATCTCATCATCAAAAGGATAGCTTGACTTCCGCTTTTCCAATTAGAAACTCCTTCAATTTCCTTTTCTGCCTTATTTCTCCAGCAAGGGTTTCAAGCACTATATTGAAAAGGAGTGTGACAGGTTGCAGCCTTGCTGAGTTCCTACCTTTAAGGGAATGCTTCCATTTTTTCCCCAATTAGGATGATACTGGCGGCGGGGTTTTTCCTTTATATGGGTTTGATTACATTGCGGAATGATCCCTCCAACCCACTTCCCTTTAGGACTTTAAAACATGAAGGGCTGCTGGATTTTGTCAAAGCTTTCTCCGCATCAATCGAGATGAAGTGGGTTTTTCTTTCCGTCCATTTATATGCTTGATGATGTTTATTGATTTTCGTTATGTTGAACCATCCCTGTTCTCTGGTATTAATCAAACTTGGTCATGATGGATGGATTTTTTTTTTTTCCTTTCTGGATTGTGGGTCTCTGTATGTGATTTTGCAGTATCCTTTTAGAATTTGGCATCTGTGTTCTTAGGGAGATGGCGTCTATAGTGCTCCTTTTTGGTTGAATCTTTACCTAGTTTTGGTAAATAGCATGATGCTTGCTTCATCGAAGGAATCTGGGAGAAACTCCCTCTGTTGTATCCTTCTAAACAACTTGAGTTAGTAATAGTTGTAAGTCTTTTTTTAAATATTTTATAGAATCTGACCGTCCTGAAACTATCTGGGCCTGGGCATTTTTTGGTTGGGAGACTACTTATTACATCTTCAAATTCATCATATATTATGGGTCTACTTATGCTTTTGATTTCTTCTTGGTGGAGCTTTGGTTATTCCCAGGATTTCAGATATTCTACCATTTCTTCTAGGTTTTCAACCTTGGTCGAGTCTAGGGTTTTGAAGTATTCTACATATATTTTTTGGATCTTTTCCTTCTGTTGTGCTATTTCCCATTTCATCACAGGATTCTATTGATTTGAGTTGTTCCTTCTTTCTTTGGTTAACTGAGCTAGAGGTCTTATATTGTTTTATCTTTCTCAACGAACAAACTTTTGGATTCACTGATTATTTTTTGTTATGTTTTTCACTGTTTCTATTCATTGATCTCTGCTTGCTAATATTTGTTATTTCTTCTTTGCTGTGTTTAGGGTTCATTTGCTTTTGTTTTTTTTTTTTTTTTTTTTTTTTTTTTTTTTTTTTTTTTTTTATTTCATTTATTTCTGCTTTTTTTAATGTAGCACTTAGAAGAGCTAAAAATTCCCTCTTCGGACTGCCTTTTAAATGTCCAAGGTATTTGTGTGTGTATTATCATTGATCATTCAGTTCAGGAATGTTTTTTCATTTTCTTATTTCTTCCTTGACCCCAATCATTATTCAGGAGAGTGTTGTTAGTCTCCATGTGTTCTTGTAGGTAGTAGGTTATCTGGGTTGATATCTGAGTTTTATTTGTACTGTGTGTCTGATAGAATGCATGAGATTATTCAATCTTTTTAGTATTTGGTTTGAATTTTTCCTGGGTCCCAGTATCTGTTGTCTTTTTGGAGAGTGGTCCATGAGGGTGCTGAGTATGAAAGTTATTCTCTGGTGTTTGGGTGGAATATTCGATTAGATGCTGTGGAGGTCACATTTGGTGTATGTATTGTTCAGTTGCGATGTCTCTCTGTGTTATATCTTGTTCGTTGATCTGTCTGGGACTGAGTTGGGTATTGACGTTCCTTACTATTAGTGTGCTGGGGTTAATTGGCTTGAGATCCTGAAGAATGTCTTTATAAAGTTTGGTGCACGTTTGATCATATATCTATGATTGTATATCTTCTTGTCAATTGTTCCTTTAATAAAGATGTCAGTGGCCCTCTTTGTCTCTTTTGATTTCTTTTGTTTGCGTCTATTTTGTCTGTAATTAGAATAAGCCAACACCTGTTTTCTTTTGTGGTACCATTGCTTGGAATTATTTCTTCATCCCTTCACCTCAAGTGGTCCTATCCTTGAAATTGAGATGGGTTTCTTGTAGAACACGGCATATAGTGGGTTTTTTGTTTCTAATTCATTTTCCCTAGTCTATGCCTTTTGATTGGGGAGTTTAGGCCCATAATATTTTTTAAGGTTATAACTGAAAGCTGATGATTGTTCCTTTCATTTTTATCATCCATTTGGGCTTTCGCCTCTGATTGCTCCTATGGTTATGTTTTATTAGGTTTCTTTTCCTAGTGTCTTGAGGATGTTGCTCCTCTCTTCTTTTTTACCCTTGAATTGCTTCAGTATTTATGAAGAGTGGTTTTTCCAGACATGTTTCTATCATCTGTTTATGTCATGGCAGATTTTTCTCTCTCCCTTCAATATATCAACATTTTGCCTGGATAACGTATTCTGGGTTGGCATCCTAGTCCTTTAACACTGGGAATGCTTTTGCTCCATGTTCTCTTGCTTTTCATGGTTTGAGCGAGAGTCAGTTGTAATTTCTGATGTGGTTTCCCTTTGTCTGTGACTTGTTTTTTTTTGTAGGCTTCAGATTTGTCTTTTTTGGGTCTAGCATTTTACTTTGATATGAGTGGCGGTGGGGTTTTCTTTTCTGATCTTGTCTATTTGGGCCGCGTTCCTATGTGCTTCCTTGTTATTTGATGGGTTTTGTCTATTTTTAGTTTGGGGACTTTCTCAATCTATTATTCTTGTTGAAGTATCTGCTCAATACTATTCTCTTGAGATTTTCTCCTTCCTCTCCTCTATGTACGGAGTTTGACCTTTTTCATAGTGTCCCTATGTCTTTCCTGGTTGTTCGCACGTTTGTGTATTTTTAAATTTTCATATTCTTATTTGAGCTTTTTTATTGACTCTGTGTTATTCTCCACGATCTTGATATTCTTTGTTCTGCTTCCTCCATTCTACTTTCTGAGGCTTTTTCCTTCCTTTCTTCTTGATTGAAATGTGTGTTCATTTCTTTTTCATTTCATCCTGTGATTTTTTTAGTATTCCATTTCCCTTTTTGGCCCATCTGGTTTCAATCCTGGTGCTCTTACTTCGTTGGTCCTTCCGTGTTCTACTTCCTCGGTTTTTCTCCTCTGTTCTCTGGAGGTTGGTCTTCCTTTTTTTCCGATTGTCATGTATCCTCAGAATTAGTTCTCTCTTCTTAGTCTCTATATTTCATTTTTTTCTCCCCTCTAGTTCTTTCGGAGTTTGTCACATCTGTTCCTTTAGTCTTTCTGAGTTTTCATTGTATCCCTCAGGACCTTTTTGAGTTTTAATTCTCTCTTTTAGTTCTCTGAATCTCTTTCTTTATTAATTTCTCTGCATAGTCTGCATTATTCCTCTAAGATCTGTTCCTTGGGTCACCCCAAGGGGTCCATTGTTAGCTAGCTCTCTACGGCTGTTACGAGCTGCGTGCGATATATCCTGTGCCCTTTCCCATGTGTCCCTTGTTTCCTGTGTCCCTGGCATGGGGTTCCCTTTGTGGTATTAAGATGACAAAGTTTAGGTTGAGGTGACAAGCTTTGTTTGCTTTCCTCCTTCAGAATGTTTTTGCCCCTCCCCTCCTTGGTTTATGGAGTGAAATTGACTATGTTTCGCTTTTCAATTTTGTTTGCTATATTAGTTATTTGAAGCTGTAAGCCTTGCTATTCCTATCTCTTCCTGAGTCCCCCAATCAATGACTTTCTCCAATCCCGGCGGGGGGGGGGGGGGGACCTGATCTTAGCCCCCCGTTACCTGTCTGGAGCAGGTGGCTCCTACTTAGCCGCCCAAGTCAAAACCTGAGCACTGTTGCACCAGATCACCCTGCACAAGAACTCACTATGGTACCACAGCCTCTGATGGCTGTAGGGGGAAAGGGCGGTCACATTTGCAAAGCCAGAACCTACCAGGGTTTAAAGTTTAGACCCAAGCACCTCTGCCTCAAACCAGCAAATCAACCATCCAGCAACCCAAAAGTCAATCCACTCCAGGCCCCCCTGACTGGAGTGGTGCCAAGCTCCTATCTTAGCAGGCAGGGCTGGAACTTGAGCTGTATTCCTAGTGTTAAAGGACAATAGATGCCAACCCAGGTTACTACTCCCAGCAAAAAGCCGAGATTCATTTGAAAACGAGAGAAACAACCTCCATACATAAATGAGTATGAAAAAATACTTCTGGACACCCAAATCCTTCAGACGAATACTTGAAAGCAATTCAAAGACAGAAGAAAAGAAAAATAACAACACAAAAAAAAAAAAAAAAGAAATCAATAAACATAACTGCAGAAGTAAAACCTCTAAACCCAAAACTGCACAATGGATAAATAGGCAACCAAGGAAGCAACACAAGCCTATTAGTCATAACCTTAAATAGTATTGGACTAAATTCCCCATCAAAAGACCATAGACGGGAGATTGCTTGAGAAACAGAAACCATCAATATGCGCCACAGCAAAAAAAACACATATACACTTGAAGAAGCAACTAAAAAGAATGAAAAAAAAAATGCAACAAAATTCCAAGCAATGGTACACAAAAAGAAAGCAGGTGTTTCTATTTTAATACAGACAAAATGGACTTCCAGAAACAAAGAAAATCAAAGCGTAGAAAAGAAGGCCATTACATTTTTATCAAAGGAACATTCACCAAAAATTTCACAATGATGAATATATATGCACCACAACTCTGGTCGCACCAAATTTATAAAAGACAATTCTCCAGGTCCACACAGTCACACATAACCCCCAGTACACTCACAGTAGGGGATTTTCACATACCCCACTGAGCCCGGGACAGGTCAGAGGACAAAGAATAAACCAGAGAAACAACTGGGCTTGAAATGATAATGATACACCAAAGGAACTCACAGACCTATCTAAGATATTCCACCCAATACAGAGAATACACTTCTCTATCAGGCACACCACGGAACAGTCCCAAAATGTGACCCACATACTGGACACCAGAGAAACCCCACAAATACAAAAAAGATGGAAATAATTCATGGATTCTACAGACCCAAGGCCAAAAAGCTCAACAGTCAACACAAGGAAAGCCCCACACCACAAGAAACATGGAGGCGAAACAACACACGGGTCGAAAATGAAGGAGTCAAGGAAGAGAGAAAGAAAGAAAGAATAAAGCAGTCCGGAACTGAAGGACATGACCAAGATAACCAACAAACCGAGTGAGGACGGGATTAAAAGCGTCCAGAGAGGACGATGGTTAAGCCGGTGGGGCCGACTAGAGAAAAATCAGAAAGAGCACAAGTGAAAACGAGCTACACTTGGCAGGGCGTGAAAGCACTGGATGATGAGGCAAAATCACGGTAGAATCCCGCTAAAGCAACAGACCCCCAGGAAGGAAGGTAATGAACGAAAAACAAAGAGATAATAACATTCAGTGCTAAGGGAGGTAAGAAACAAAAAAGAAAAGAAAAAAAAAAATAAAAGGGGGTCGGGAAAGAGTATGAGCTGAAAGAAAACAAGAGAGACAGACCGGCAGCACAGGTGTACACCAAAAGAAGATGTAGGAACAACCAAACAAATACAATCAGAGCAGAGGATAAAGAGAAAGTACACAACAGACAATGGAAAAGAGGTCCAGAAAAATCAATGGGAATAGTTCAAAAAATCACGGTGACCGCGTTGAACCTAGAAAATGGAGATCTGACTGCGAATACAAACCTTTATGAGAGGTCGCTAGTTAATTCGGGGGATATAAACGATGAAGAAGTAGTGAGAAATGGAATATGGAAGAGGCGAAGCTCCACTAAAAAGCGCAAGGCAAGGAAGAGTTTTATGCAGCTCAGACATTTTAAAAACCCTAACCAGGCTTAGTACTGGAAATTGTCTACGGAACAGATACAGAGAAGAATTCAAAAAATCCCAACGCTTGCGATCTAAATACGGGAATAGACAGGGGGTGAAGCTAGGCCAGGAGGCATGAAGCCAGCATCACCGTAAACCCAAACCAGAAGCAAAGATACAACCAAAAGGAGAGCTATAGACCATCTCCCTAAGAACACAGAGCCAAAAAGTTCTAAACTGAACTGGAAAATGCCATACAGACCACCATAAGAAGACTCTCCATCATTGACAAGGAGGATCAAGTCAAGAGATGCAGAGGGATGTTCAACAAAAAATACAAGATCAAAAACCATCATAAAGCATAGAAAGGTGGCACGTGAAAAACAAAAACACACCATCAGGCTAACCCTCCCGCACACTGAAAATATCCCGTTTGACAAATTCCAGCCATCCGCACCTTAAGAGAAAGTACCTAGAGAGAATGATGTGGTTGTGGGGATCAATGCATCCTGTAACAAAGCCATAAAAGGAAACCAAGCCAATTATCACCTAAATGGGGAAAGGACAGAAAATTCCCTTTAAAGGTAGGATGTCGGAAGGCTCCCCGTCACCACTCCTCTTCAATACAGTGCTTGAAAAACTTGCTAGGGCCATATGGCAAGAAAGGAAATTAAAGGAGTACTAATTGGAAAGAGGGAATAGTCAAACTATCCCCTTGTGCTGATGATATGATTGTTTACTTAAGGTGATGCTAAAAACTCACATCAGAAAACTCATAGAATGAAATGATAAACAGCTCGCATAGTGGCAGGATACAAAAATGAACCCAAACAAACAGTGTGCCTTTCTTTACACCAACAACAACACTGGAGAAGAATGAAGGGACCTCCACTCACCAATAGCCTCAAAAACAATAAAATACCTGGAACCAAACCTAACAAAGACACCAAGGATCTCTACAACAAAAAATGGTAAACCCTTAAGAAAGAAATGAAGCAGACGTCAGAAGATAGAAAAACCTCCCATGCTCATGGATTAGAAAATTAACATAGTAAAATGTCCATTTACCCAAACTCTAATCTAGATCCAATTATCTCAAAGATTGTTTCACAGGCTCTAAGAGGAAAAGTCTCTTAACTATTACTTCATATGAAAACAAAGACTGCCAATAGTCCAAAAACAATCCCTGAGAGAAGAGCAAAACAGAGGGATCTCTATACCAGACTTCAAACTATACTACAGGGCTATAGTCATAAAAACGCCTGGTACTGGCACAACAAAAAAATAAAAAAAAAAAAAAAAACTGAAGACCCAAACTTGAGCACATACAATTTCAGCCATCTCATTTTGACAAAGGGTCAGAAGACACAATGGAGAGAAAAGACAGCATCTTCAGCAAGTGGTGTTGGCAAAACTGGATCACCCACTTGTAGAAGATGAAATTAAACCCCTTACCTCTGCCCTGTACAAAAAGTCAACTCCGATGGATTAAAGACCTCAACGTGAAACCCCAAACTCTGAAGGCCATAGAAAGAAAAAGTTGGCAGCAGACTACAAAGATATAGGTGTAGGAAAAGACTTCCTAAATCAGACATCACTGCACCAGAATTATAGGTGACAATTGACAAAGGGACCTCATTAAACTCAAAAGCTTCTGTACATTCAAAAGAAACAATCAAGGAAGTGAAGAAGAAATCCCACCAGAGTGGAGAGGGAGGAAATCTTCACCGCAAGAAACACCTGACAAAGCATTGATTTCCAGAAATATAAACTATCAAAAAACAAAGAAAAAAAGAAAGCAAATGACACTCAATAGATGGAGCAAAAGAGCTGAACAGAGACTTCACAAGTGAGGATTGAATTGAGAAATGGCTGAGAAACATTAGAAGTGTTCAACATCACTAATCATTAAGGAAATGGAAATCAAAACCACTTTAAGATATCATTCTACTCCAATAAGACTGGCTGGATCAAGCAAACAAAGATACCAAGACTGAGAGGTTGTGGGGAAGTGGGATGTAAACTCTACGCCACTTGGAAAAGCTGTGGAGAGCCTTTGAAGATTGGAATGAACTTGCCACCCAACCCAAACATACCCTCCTGGGTCATGTACCCACCCCAAGACTCACCCACTGCAGAGATACATGCACAGCCATGTTTGTTTCAGCTCTCTTCACAATAGTGAAGACCTGGAACCAACCCAAATGCCCCTCAAACTGATGAGATGGATTAGCGAAAATGTGTCTCATCTACACAATGGAGCTCTAATGCAGCGAGTAAAGAAGATGAAACATGACTTTGCAGGTAAAGCCTGGAGACTAGAAGTATCATGCTAGTAGGAAGTAACACAGTCCAAGAAAAACAAAGGATGAATGGTATCCCTCATCTGTGGATGCTAGCACAAATTACCTAATTGTATGGCAAACCGAGCAACGTCAATGTGATCTGAAAAGAACTGTGCTCTTATATTGTAGAAACCCTTAAAAAATAAACAAAGCAAAAATAGAAATTATACATGTTTAATGACATAGACATGTTCAGCAAATTTAAGCTTTAAATGATTTTTACATGCATGAAACATCATGTGACCCTTGTAATGTGTGCAACTTTATATTTGTATATATCAGCCAAAATAAATTTAATTAAAAAAAGATATTTTTCAACAATCCTTACTTCCTCACTGGTGAAGTCTCTGTTCAGTTCTTTACTCCATCTTTTCAGTTAGTCATTTGTTTTTTGATTAAAAAATCTTTCCCTGTGCCTATGTCTTGTAGGTTGCTGCCAATGTTTTCTTCTATCACCTTCAGAGTTTTGGGTTTCATGTTCAGGTCTTTGATCCATTTGGAGTTCATTTTTGTACAGGTTGAGAGGTAGGGATTTAGTTTTATTCTTCTACAAATGGTGATCCAGTTTTTCCAGCACCATTTGCTGAAGATGCTATCTTTCCTCCATTGAGTCCATTTGGCCCCTTTGTCAAATATGAGTTGGCTGAAACTGTATGAGCTCAAGTTTGGATCTTAAATTTTGCTCCATTGGTCAATGGGTTTATTTTTGTGCCAGTACCAGGCTGATTTTATGACTATAGTCCTGTACTATAGTTTGAAGTATGATATAGTGATCTCCCATATTGCACTTTTTACCTAGGGTTGCTTTAGATATTCGGGGTCCTTTGTTTTTCCATATGAATTTAAGAAATTTTTTTGCAAGTCTGTGAAGAAACTCATGGGGATTTTAACTGAGATTGCATTGAATCTATCTATTAATTTGGGTAGAATAGACATTTTTACTATATTAATTTTTCCAATCCATGAGCATGGGAGGTCTTTCCATCTTCTGATGTCTTCTTTAATCTCCTTCTTCAGGGGCTTAAAATTTTTGTTGTAGAGATCTTTGGTGTTTTGGGTTAGGTTTGTTCCTAGGTATTTTTTTTGAGGCTATTGTGAGTGGGAAGTTCTCCTTATATTCCTTCTCCAGTTGCTTTTTATTGGTGTAAAGAAAGGCTATTGATTTTTCTAGGTTAATTTTTTTTTTTTTGCTGGGCATGGTGGTGTACACCTTTATTATTAATTTTTACATAAATTTATTTATTTATTTATTTTTAACAAATCTAGACCCATGTTCCCGCTCATTCCCCCACCCTGCCAGAGCTCATGCATTCTGCCAAACATGCTTTCCATCTCTTAGTCTTTCTCAATATTTTCCATGGGGAAGTTGACTGTTTTGAGCAGAAGTTCACTGTTTCAGTCAGTTCTTTGATGCAGTCTTTTCTGTTGTTGTTGTTGTTTCCAAAATGCATTATGCCCAACTGCTTTGTACAAAAGCTCAGGGGGCCCTACACAAGAAATACTTACAACTGGGTAATTGGCACTAGCATCCACAGATGAGGGATACCATTCGTCGTTTGTTTTTCTGGGACTGTGTTACTTCACTCAGCATGATGTCCTCTAGCTCCAGCCATTTTCCTGCAAAGCTCGTGATGTCGTCTTTCTTTACTGCTGCATAGAACTCCATTGTGTAGATGTACCACATTTTCTCTATCCACTCGTCAGTTGAGGGGCATTTAGGTTGGTTCCAGCTCCTTGCTATTGTGAAGAGAGCTGCAATAAACATGGCCGTGCATGTATCTCTGTGGTGGCGTAAGTCTTGAGGGTACATGCCCAGGAGTGGTATGGCTGGGTCGGGTGGCAAGTTCATTCCAAGTCTTCCAAGGGTTCTCCACACTGCTTTGCATAGTGGCTGTACGAGTTTACATTCCCACCAGCAGTGGATGAGTGTTCCCCTTTCCCTAAAACCTCTCCAGCACTTGGTATCATTTGTTTTCTTGATCCTAGCCAGTCTTATTGGAGTAAGATGATATCTTAAAGTGGTTTTCATTTGCATTTCCTTAATGATTAGTGATGTTGAGCAGTTCTTGAGGTGTTTCTCAGGTTAATTTTGTATCCCACCACTTTACTGAAACTCTTAATCATCTCTAGGAATTTTGTGGTGGAGTTTTTAGCATCCCTTAGGTAAACTATCATATTAACTGCAAAAGGGATAGTTTGACTTCCTCTTTTCCAATTAGTACCCCCTTGAAGTTCCCTTTCTTGCCTTATTGCCCTAGCAAGCATTTCAATAGTGATATTGAAGAGGAGTGGCAATAGGGGCCAACCTTGCCTGGTTCCCACCTTTAAGGGAAATGCTTCTAATTTTTCTCCATTTAGGATGATGTTGGCAGTGGTTTTAGTGTGTATGGCTTTGATTACATTGAGGAATGCTCCCTCCAGTTCAATTCCCTCTAGAACTTTAAACATGAAGAGATGCTGGAAAGATACATGTACATCTATGTTTATTGCAGCTCTCTTCACAATAGTGAAGAGCTGGAACCAACCCAAATGCCCCTCAACCAATGAGTGGGTAAAGAAAATGTGGTAAATTTACACAATGAACTTCTATGCAGCAGTGGTAATGAAAGATGGCATCATGAACTTTGCAGGTAATTTAATAGAACTTGAAGCCATTATGCTAAGTGAAGTAACACAGTCCCAGAAAAACAAAAGATGAATGGTATCCCTCATTTGTGGGTGCTAACACCAAATCCCTAGTTGAAAGGCAAGCTGGAAAACTTAATGTTATATTTCTTTTTATCTGAAATCAACTGTGCTATTATAATGTGAACCCCTTAATGGTCTCTAGAATTAACTAACCACTTATTTTCAGACATTGTAATTCCATTATATGGGTGGAGAGTATGTATTCACATTTTAGAGTAATATAAAATTAAAGGGAAAATGTGAATTCTTACACATGTTTTGGAATTAACCTACAGTTTATTTTCAGAAGTCATAATTTTGGTATATGTGTGATGTATATACATAGTCATATTTTGGAGCATTACAAATGGGAGGGAATAACAACAGCATAAGAACTGGGTCAAAGAACTGACTGAAACAATTAAGTTCTCCCCAAAACAATAAACCTCTGCATTGAAAAACTTTAAAAAGATGGAGAAAAATATGCAAGGCATGTATGACAGAATGCATTAACTGGGGTGGGGTGGGGGCATGGAAGGGGGAATGAGTCTAAATTAGACTGAGAAATGTATGAAATACACAAAGCATCAATAAAAATATTTTCTAAAACAAGAATAAAGTAACCCTCTTTATGTCTTCTGATTAGTTTTTATTCCAAGTCTGCTTTGTCAGATATGAGAGTTGCAACTAATGCTCAATATTTAGAGCCATTTGCCTGGAATATTTTTTCTTACGTTCACCCCAAGTTTGTGTCTATCCTTGAAGGCAAAATGAAAATCTTGAAAGAACAAAAAATTGGATTTTCTTTCTTTTTTTTTTTTTTCTTTTTTTTTTTTTTTTTTTTGGTGTTTTTGAGACAGGATCTCCCTATAGCCCCAGCTGTCTTGGAATTCACTCTGTAGACCAGGCTGGCCTTGAACTCACAAAGATCAGCCTGCCTCTTCCTCTCAAGTGCTAGGATTAAAGGCGTGTGCAGCCACACCTGGCTTGGAGTTTCTTTCTTAATCCATCTGCTAATCTGTGTCTTTTGACAGGGTAATTGAGGCCATTGATATTTAATGTTATTGTGGAAAGTTGTGTACTGGATACCATCATTTTAATTTCATTATGTTTGTAAACCTATTTTGCATTTCCACTATTATACCTTCCTTTATTTACTTTCTGTAGTTTCTTGAGTACGCTCATTCCTGTCTATAATCCCTCATCTGTGGATGCTAGCGTTCTGTATATTTAATGCTTCTGTTATAATATACCATTGGGATTTTCTGTTATGGCCACGTCTTGTTGGTGTATCATGTGCTTCTTGAATCTCTATGTTTTTCTTTTCTGATCCCGTGGAAGATCCGTTCGATGCCATTAACCTGATAGTCTTCTCCTTCCTATATGCCTTTAATTCATAGACTTGGTCTTCTCATGTTGTCCCATATTTCCTGTTTATTCCATAACTGTTTCTTTTACATAATCTTTGCTTAATCCTGGGAAGCTAGCATTCAATTAGGAACTTCTAAACCTATAAACTATGTCACTGAGAAGATAAACTTAAATAGAAGAAAAACTTAAGTAGTTCAGGGGAGATAGTGGCCGACTCTGCTAAACAAATTTCTTCATAGAACACAGCACTGGGTATTTTAAGAGTGAGAGGACCTGTGTCACAATCACCAAGTGCTTGGCCCTGTGGATATCCATGTTCTGGGAGTTGGCATTAGACTAATTCATCATTTTTGTGACCACTGGCTTAGTGATATGTTTCTAAATAAGTTCACAGATGATAAAGGATCCTGTAGGACACTAAAAGCTTTTTGTGACCCCCACTATCCATAGCTAGTCCTGCATCCTGAGGACATTAAACCTAAGTCTGTGGCTCCATTCTTTTATACACTGAACACATAGATCTATTTATGTTGAAACTGCATGAAGTATACATGTTAAAAAATAATGAATGCAGTCTCTTGGGTAATAAAAAATGGAAAACTATGCAAGCACTGACAAAACAAGTGTAAAGCAGAGGTGAAAGGCAACATTTCAGATGAGGTATTCCTGTGGGAATTTCAGATGACTTGAGTTAGAGTGAAAGGAAGTTATGATCCTACTTTTAGGA
Organism: Rhizomys pruinosus; assembly: GCA_009823505.1. Classification (NCBI taxonomy): domain Eukaryota; kingdom Metazoa; phylum Chordata; class Mammalia; order Rodentia; family Spalacidae; genus Rhizomys; species Rhizomys pruinosus. The sequence goes on from VZQC01004974.1 coordinate 1,157,908, forward strand.
TTCTGACAATCTGAGCCACATATATAATAAATGGTTTTGAATGCCAAGGTAAGGAATATGGGATATATTAAACAGTTTTTATTGCAAGTTTATTTAGGTATCCTTGAAAAGGCTTATATAAAATTAGATAGAAACATGATACATGCCAGGGAATCCCCAAAGGTGGAAGAAAGGTCATGTCTAGCCATAGAAAATTTAGGGTCTGGCTACATGCCCCAATGGTGGCCAGCTCCTAATATATAGAAATTTTATATTAAATATTGATGGAATTAATGAAAAATAAATGAAAAGTAAGGATTTTTTGAAGTTAGGTATTTCTAGAAGTTCATAATTTTTAAGAGCTTAATCTTATGATTTAAACAACTCCTTCTCTTCAGTCATAAAAGTTCCCCTAGAGGAGCAGAATTTTCCCTATTGAGTATGACAATATTAGAAACCAGAACCTGGAACATGGCTCTGATTTGCCACACGGCAACAATTATGTAGAGGAATTAATGTTCTTTAAGCACCTGAGACACGGCTTTGCACAAATTAAATGCTATCTAACTCATAGAACTATTTGCTAAGTAAATAATGAAGGCTTAGATGGAAGACCAAGATAAAACTGTAAAAGAGAAAATGATTGAGACCTTATCCTCTTAGATTAAAATACTTGCTCTTATTTAATTCTCTCTTGCATTTATGCCATCTCTTTTTTTCATTTCCAAACACTATCTTTTTAAATTTTTTCTATAATTAAAATGAGAACTATCCCCAAAGTACCAGATGTTAAAGACCGATCTCCATATTCCCCAGAGTGGTGCTATTAGGGAGCGCTATAGACCTTAAGAAGGTGGGACCTACTGTGATGTCTTTATTTCATTAGGAACATGTTCTCAAATGTAGCTGTATGATTCTAGTTCCTTTCTGAATCCTTCATTCTATTGGTTCATGATGTAATTTTTCTCTAACACATGTTCCTTCCATGATTTTGCCCTTGCCATGGTCCAAAACTAATGGGACAACCCCATAATCAACTGGAAACTCCAGAACTATGAGCCAAAACCAAACTTCTATCTTTAGAAAATTATTTCCCCTGATATTTTGTTATAGTAATGTGAAGCTGACTGACAGAATCTCATAGAAGAGAATATATTTGGTACAAGTGTATGTGCAGAAAGAAAGGAAGGAAGGAACTTGTGTCATTTGATACATAATGGGAGTCTCTATATAACTGACCTACTGTGACATGGACTGATAGCCAAAGGTAGGTGGTACACAATTCAACCAATTTGTGTGGACCTATTTTTAAGGATTATAGAGTTTATGTTAAGAGGGATGGAAAGCCAGTAAACTCTCAAGCAAGAGAGTTGTGTGCTTACACATTGATTTTTTTTTAAATGATCCTTTCAGTTTAGAGTGAAGAATAAATTTGAAAGAATTAAGAGGAAATTTCGGGTATCTGTTACTTCGGTCAGTTAGAAATGACTCTCTACAGTAGAGGCTGTGGAAATGAAGAGGAATTACCAAGAAGCTGAACTGAAGATCAATTCACAGGACAGCAAGGAAAGCAGTGTCAAGAATAATGACTACATTTAATGACATGAAATAGTAGGAACCATTTCTCAATGACACAAAATTTTCAAGTATGGACTTGGAAGAGAGAACATGTGATCAGTTTAGTGCATACTAAGCTAGAGAAGCCAGATTTGAATTATCCATTAGTGACACTGTATAGGGAGAGTTTGTTATAATAGTATCCTGGCACACACCTTTAATCCCAGCACTCAGGAGGCAGAGATCTGTGAATTCAAGGCCAGCCTGGTCTACAGAGAGAGCTCCAGGCCAGCTGGGACTAAAGACCCCAAAAAAGTGTAGACCTCAGTTAAATTTAGGCTTGAGAAATACACATGGGAGTTATATCTGACCCTCATATGAATTCTTTTACAAAGAATTCATATTGACATATTGACACCTACAGCTTACTCCAGCCAAAGCTGCCACAACTGTAGCTGGCATCACTTACACAAGTTCAAACACATTTTTACAAGTCTAATATAATAATCCCTCCCATAGGACTTATCCATGTACCTGTTGCATGGTAGCTGAAGCTTGTATTTGGATATCTCAGAAGTATAAACGTGCTAAGGACTCCCCACTAGGACACATTCTGAAAGGTTCTACCACTTCTCAAAGGCACAATCCAGGGGCTAGACCTCTGGCCTTCAGGGGACATTTCAGTTCACAATATCACTCATGTATGAAGCTATCTTTGATTGGCATGAAATGGAAATTGGTGAATGAGTATAGTTGTTTATTGTCCCCTGGGTAGACAGATCTAAAATGCATTTATCAAAGCTGCTCTGATGCTCCGGGAAGGATTTAATACAGAAGTGGCTGCCTCTATAGCACATTCTCTTACTGGCTTTTCTTACTTCCTTGTCTCACCATCCCCATCCCAATCCCCAGGAACTTACTTCCAACACTGCCTAAAATAACTTCCCAGGTAACTATTTGACTAGGCGCTTGTTGAACACATTAAAAAATACTTAAAGAAATTCAATTTCAAAGAAAAATTTAAAATGACTATATAGCAGAGGGAGGGGAGAATGAGAAAGGAGCCAAGAAGAGAGATTACTGGGAGATGCAGGGTACTGTCAAATGATTTTAAGTTTTTCTTTTTTTAAAAGAAGCCAAAATATGTGTAGTATGTTTGGCATCATGAAAGTCAATGGTGCCCACAGGTAGGATGAGCTGCATTTTTCTTAAAGCACATCTTGACAGGTATGGTGGCACATACCCTTAATCCCAGCCCTCCAGAAGCAGAGGGAGGCAGATATCTGTGAGATCAAGGCCAGCCTGCTCTACATAGCAAGTTTCAGACCACCCTGGGCTCCAGGGAGACTCTGTCTCAAAAAAATCAACCAACCATCAAACAACTAAACTAAAACAGAACACATCCAAGTTTGAAAGAATCCGTGGAACTGAAATCAGTGGCATCACTGGTTGAAACTGTAGGTATTGATCCATTAGACAGACAAGGTCTGATTCTTCCTGAAATTGCTCTGTGCTATGGTTCTCTGCTTGTGAGGTCAGTTATGTGTGAAAGCTTTTGCTTTGTTGTTTTCTTTTGTTTTGCCTTTGCTTTGCATTCTCTGACACAGACAAATCACAGAGATTTATTTGAAGTTGTTTATTCTGTGTTAAAGCTGGAGTCTCTGTAGAGCAAGAAAGGACACATGAAAGAGAGGGGAGGAGAGAAGTGAAGAGAGGACAGCAAAACACATGTGACGTGGAAATTGAAGTGGAGAGCACTAAGGATGGAGACATTTAAATGGGGATGGGACTAGAAGATAAGGGATATATAAAGGGTGGGGGGAGTTCAGCTCAAATTCAGGATGTAAAAGCCGTAGAGGAACTTACTAATTTATAAGCTAAAAAAATACATTTAAGAAAAGAAGCTTGAAAGGATGTATGGCTGCTACTCCCAGAAGTCATAGGTTATCAAAGCAAAATCGCAGTAACAGCTGCGGGAGGCCTTTCTGTATCCTGTTGGCCAGGGAGCCCTCAGAAACACTCAAAACAGTACAGGCTCTGACTGTTTCTCTTGGCTGCCCACCAAAACTAGACAGTAGCTATCTACTGCTACAGGCAGTATATACTTTGGATATAATACACAGAGAAATCAAATTGTAACTGAGCTGAAAGATTCCTCCCTATTGACTAGCATAGTGTCAAAATGTTCTATTGCAAGGCACTGACAGAGAACAATCATCTATGATGCTACATAGCTGTGAACTCTGTGCTATAATGCCAGCCTGCTGGACAAGATACGCCCTCTGGTATAAGAGTGGCATGATTCTGGAGGTAACCAATTGCCTCCTGATTATCCCTGAGGCCCACTTCATGAGATAAAATTCATATCTGCCAGTATAAATTTGGTGAAGCTATAGAGGAGAATCTACTACTGATGTTTTGTTACGTGGACATATAGTTAAACTACCTTCTAAATGCTTATGTTCATATACATGGACTGCAGTAACTCTCTTAGCCTTAGTCAAAGAGGCCTCATTTGGCAGGGGCTGAGAGTCAGAATAGAGACTCATAACTATGCAAAGTGCTAAAAATAAAGGACTACTGCATGCTCAGCCCTAAATGAGACATCTATATAAACCACTCTAAGACAAAGGCACAGAGAACATTGCAGAGAGGTGATGGGAAGACTGTAAGAGCCAGAGAATGGGGAATAGGAGCACAAAAGGATGAATTCTGGACAGGACATGGCTGTTGCAATTGGGAACTCATTACATACAGCTTTGCCTACCTGCATAATCCTACTTAAAACCTGCAAGGAAGGAGACTAAACCAGAAGAAGGATGTCAGCAGGAATGGGAGATTACTGGGGTAGATAGCACTGTAATACATTGTACAAAAGTAAGAGACTCAAAACTTTTAAAACTATTTCAATAAAAAAGAAAAAAAATATTTTAAACTGATATACAAAAGCATAAAATTGTATGTTTATGAGGTAAAAATGTCCCAATACATGAATATATGGCATATTTTTAAACAATGTTAACATAACTAGCTCCTCAAACGTTTATCATTTCTTCATGGGGAAAATTTACCAGTCCTTCTTCTAGCTTTTAGAAATGTGCAGTAGATTATAGTTAGCTATAGGTCCCCTGCTGTGTAGTAGCATACCAAAGCTTCTTGCTCCTATCTAACTGTATCTTAGTGCCACCAACAAATTGGAATGAGTTGATATTATGGTTTTAATCTTCATTTCTCTGAAAATTAATGATACTGAGCATTTTTCCTATGTCAGCTGGCTGTTTATGTCTCATTTTGAAAGATCTATTTAATACTATTACCCACTTCTCAATAAGGTTATTTATTATTATTATTATTATTATTATTATTATTATTTTGCTATGGAGGTTTCAGAGACCCTTATATATTCTGGATACCAACCACTTGTCATATTTATGCCTTAAAAATGCTTTTTTCTTGGGGCTGGAGAGATAGCCTAGCGGTTAAGAGCGCCGACCGCTCTTACAGAGGACCCGGGTTCGATCCCCAGCACCCGCATGGTGGCCGAGAACCGTCTGAAACTCCAATTCCAGGAGAACTCCAGTTCCAGGGGAATCCGACACCCTCTTCTGACCTCCGCGGCATTGCACGACACGGGTGCACAAACTTGCATGCAGACAGTACATTGATACACATACAGAAATAAATAAATGCCGGGCGTGGTGGCGCACGCCTTTAATCCTAGCACTTGGGAGGCAGAGGCATGCGGATCTCTGTGAGTTTGAGGCCAGCCTGGTCTACAGAGTGAGTTCCAGGACAGCCAGAGCTACAGGGAGACCCTGTCTCAAAAAGACCAAATAAAAAAAAAAAAAGCTTTTTTCTCATGGGGGCTAGAGAGACGGTTTAGCGGTTAGGAGCACTGGATGCTTTTGTAGAGTCCAATTCCCAGCAGCCACATGGTGGCTGATAAACATCTGTAATGCCAGTTCCAGGGGAATACAGTGCCCTATTCTGATTTTTGCAGGCACTGCATGACACAGGTGCACTCACACACATGCAGCCAATACACTCATGCACATAAAATAAAAATAATAAATTAACTGAAAATCTTAAAAATATATATTTTTTCATTTTGTAGATTGTCTTTTCATGCCATTATTTCTTTTGCTGTGCAGAAACTTTCTAAATTTTATTTAATGATATTAATGCATCAATTACACTTCTATTTTCTTTTATCTTAGAGTTTTATAAAAACAATCTGTGTTCATTCCTATTCTGCTAGCAGTTTCATGTCTCTAATTAACTTTGCAGTCATATTCATAACTCATGAGAAAAAAGAATCTACTTTGTTTACTTCCACATGCTGATATACAATATTTTGAGCCCCACTTACTGAGCACCATCTAGTGCATATGGTTGACATCTTTGTTGAAAATGAGTTTGCTCTAGGTGCAGGAGTTTATTCTGGACTCCCCATTCATTGTGCTGCATTGGTTGATATGTCTGTTTCTTTTTCTGCCAGGCTGATCCGACCATGCTGAAAGTAGTGTTAAAATCATCAATCTGATTGCACTGTAGTCTATATCTATCTTTTGGTCTTTAATATTGTTTGTCTGTGACAGCTTTTCAATGCAACAGTATTTGACAGTATTTGATTCCCGCTGTGGGATCCATAAAAAGTAAGACTAATGAGCATACTGTTGATTTAAATATTTCTCAGGGTGTATGGGCCAATAGCCCAACAAGATCAATAACTTTCTATTTATTGCTATCAGTGATCTTGTAAGCATATGCTTGATTTTAATCTTAAGATATTAAACTGAAATTTGCATCTGTAAAGCTAAAAGACAGTATTTACTCACCTTTTGTCCATATAAAAAGCATCTTGTGGAAATTACCTCTCATGCTTAAACTACTCCTTATTTTCAAATGGATTATTAATAATAAACATTATCTGAGCAAAGAAATCAGACTCTATGGAATTTCCCCATCTGTGTGCTTCTACAGCCAGAGTCACTTAAAATTCAAGCTTGGTACACTACAGAGATGCCAACATTTAAAAAAAAAGTCCTTCCTGGATATCATCACTAACTGTTGATAGTAGTTTTCTCTGTCGCCAACTCACAGCTGGCAAAGCACTGGATCAGTCTCACAGAAATGCAGACATGTCCTGAAACGTATCCAAATTGAGAAGACGGGCATGGGCCTATATCCTAAATTCCAATCACTATTTTGGTAAAACACAATGCTAATGAAGGAAACTAAAGTTTGGAGAAAGAGAAATTACTTTCATATTTTACAGGATGAAAATATCAATAATATTGTTTAGTTCTTGAATTCAAATGCTTTGTTCCATTATTAAAATTTATATAGGATAATCAAACATATTAAATACTAATAACCAACACTGTGTGAGGCGTAGATTTAATGCATTATAGTAAGAAATATGAATATTTGAATAGATACACAAGGTTGTTACCATGATGCCTGTTACGAAGGTAGAAAAAAAAATACGATTAACATAAGTGTTCTGGGTTAACATAGCTAGAAGTTGGAGGAGGCATGACCCAAATCCTGTTAACCTTCCCTCACATCCAAGTCTCTGATACCTGAGTAAAAGTACTCTAAAAATATGATTAAGTAAACAGTTCTTTCAATTCCTCCTTCACTTAAATGAACTTTCCAGTACTGCCTTTTACCAAAATTAACAGTTAAAAGTAAGAAATGTTCAAAACTATCCTAAAGTAGTTCATCTCTGAAAAGACAGACCTAGAGACTCCAAGTGACTACTGACTGATATTTAATTACACCTTATATCAAATCTACATGGCACCACAAATCAATAGATGAGAAAAATCAAACTTCGTATCCTGAAATGCACCCTTTTTCTCATGTCATTCTTCATTGGATTCAAAAGCCTCCAAAGAAAGGAAGACTCTTTTCAAGCAGAGAATCAAACAAAGAGGAGAAATTACCAGTCAGAAAGAGTCCTGTTTGTTTTCGTCATGTCAGCACGGCTGGGAAACGGTCCTGTCATGAGCTGTTTACAGCGAGCCACCCACGTTTCTCTGTCAGCAGTTCAGGCTGACTGCAAAAACTTCTCGATTGTATTCTGCTTTTATATCTTGCATTGAAAAGGCTAACTATCAAAATTTGACCAAGTTGAAGTTTTTTAAGGGAGAAAAAAAAATACATACATTCAAGATAAAGATTTAACTGATATATATAGATCGAAAAGTTATTCCTGGACAAACTGTCAGCCCATGAAAGGAAACAGCCAGAATTGACCAGAGTCCAAGTCAACAGCTCCAGAGAGAGTGGATTGTTTTACCTCTCATCCACCTGTGCCCCTTTTCTAAGCCTAGGGAACAATCTGCGGAAGAGGGGGTGTGGTAGAATGTAAGGGCTGCGATTGGGGTGAATGGTGAAACTACAGCAATGTAGTCTGGACACTCATTTGATCAACTTGATTGAACAAACAACCTGTCACCCCCCACTGGATGATGGGGCTGTAGGGGTTTGGGCACAACAGCCTGCAGATTGGTTTTGTATGAAGGATGCTTGTACTCATGGATTATCACTTATAGCTAAAAAATGAAAAAAAAAAAACTGAGAGAAAGATGCAGGACCGATATGGCAGAGTGCATGATCTGGGATGGGGTGGGGGTGGGGGGGAAGGGAAAGGGAAATAAGCCTGAACTGAATTGGAAAAAATGTATGAAATGCACAAAGCATCAATAAAAATTAAATTAAAAAAAAGATTTAACTGAACACAAAACAAGAAAATAAGAAACATCTTATTTCAGGGAAAATATTCATATTGAATATCTCTACTACTTTTCTTGTACTTGTCAAGGCCAGTAATTTCTGAAATAAAATATTACATTCTCTGTGCATCCAAAATGGATTTTTGCACATGATTTCTTTCAAGGATGCTATGATTTTGATTGTGATTTTCTATGGTCTGAATGTTTGTGTACCCCTATCTGAGAATTCAAAAAAATTCGGAGGTTGGCTCTGACACTTTAAAGTGACATTAGGAGGTAGAAAACCTAGGGCTGTGAATAGGTCATAAGGGTAGAAGCCTACTGTAAATGAGATCAGTGCCTACGATAGCTTGAATCTATATGTTTTGTCCCAGGTAATGGTGCTATTTTCAGAGGTTCTCGAAATGGCATGAGGTAGGGCCTAGCTGGCAGAGGAAGGACTAGATATGGGACTTTGACTTTGATATCAGGCCCCTGGTTCTAGCCTCACTCTGCTTCCTGCTTTCTTCTGGGGAGAATCGCTTCTGCTGTGCATGCCTTTCACCATGAACTAAGCTATGCCAACAGGATGGACTGAAACCCTCCAAAACTGTGAACCAAAATAAATCTTTCCTGATTTGCTTCCATCAAATATTCTGTCATGGTAATGCTAAACTAATCAGTGTAGAAAATCAATACTGATGGTGAGAGTAAGGTTACTCTGGCTAAACCTGACCATATGGTGATTAGACCTTTGAATGTTGTTTGACTGAATTTGAAAGAGTTTAGACATACAAACTAGTCAAGCCTTAGGAGTCTGCAATTATTCCAGTGAGAGTTAGAAGACTAGAATTCCAGCAAGTCTACAGATGGTAAATACTGACGTCATGAGTTTTCAGATGGGGACAAGGGGCCCACTGGGAATTGGAATAGAGTGTTTGTGTTACATACTGACAAAGAATTTCTATATTTTGCCTATATATTGAAAATTTGAGTGTGGTGGAAGTCAAAAGTAACGGGCTGCCTTTAGTGAGGCGTGGCATGAGAATCAGAAGAAATGGAAGAGCAAAACAGGAGAAAATGTATAATCTGCCTAGAAAAAGAGCTTCAGTTGGTGACTAAGAGGCCTTAGTAATTAGACTATCACCATTAAGGAGAAGCCAAGTACTTTACTCTGGCAACTGGAAAAATGCTTTTTCATAGTACTGTGAAAAAGTATTTGACTAGAAGCAAACTTAAATGGGGAAAGTTTATTTCAGCTCACAACTCAATGGTACCGTCCATCAGGATGGAAAGTCAAGGCAGTAAGCACTTGAAGCAGCTAGTTTCTTTTCATCTGTAGTCAGGAAAAAGAAAATGATGAATCTTCATTCTCAACTTTGTCCCCTTTATTCAGCCCCCAGGAAATTCAAACCCAGGGAATGGTGGTGTCCACATTTGGTGTGGATCTTCCCACCTCAACTAGTCTAATCAAGATTGTGTCTCAGGTATGCACAGAGGCTATTTGTGGTGATTTAAATAAGAGTGTGCTGCTGGGCATGGTGGTACACGCCTTTAATCCTAGCACTTGGGAGGCAGAGGCAGGTGGATCTTTGTGAGTTCTAAGGCCAGCCTGGTTTACAGAGTGAGTTCCAGGACAGCTGGGGCTATAAGAAGAAAAAAAAAAAAAAAAAAAAGAATGCCCCCATAGGCTCCAAGTTTTTCCCCAGTTGGTGGTGCTGTTTTGGGATTTTTTTTTAGGAGGTGCTAGCTTTAAGCATTCTTAAGCCTTGCCAGATTTCCTTTTGCTCTCTACTTCCCGTGCCTGCTTAAGATTCCACTTCCTGTGCTGTTTGAATATCACGCAGCTTGCTGTGCTAGCCACCTCTGCTGCCCTGCCTCCCTAATCCATCTGGAATCATGAGTCACATAAACTCTTCCTTCTATAAGTTGCCTTGGTCACAGTGTTTTAGCACAGCAACAGAAAAGTAACTAATACACTAATCTAATCCAAATAATCTCTCACTGGTATGCCTGGAGATTTGTCTCCTAGGTGATTCTATAGTCTAGCCAGTAGATAATCAATATTACTATCACAAGGACATTTCGGGTATTGGCAAGACTTCACACATCATATGCTCCATGTTCTGAAACTACAAGCTCTTGTAAATGACTTTTGTTTGCTAAGGGAGTAGCTGCTCACAACAGGCACTTCGGGAAGCCATCAGCTGCTTAGCTCTCACAAACCACTGAAACTATAGTATAAGGGGCTCTCCAATACTATAGCTGACAGAAAATCTTGGTGTCAGCATATTCTGCCACTGTCTATCTTTGTAGGTGTGCAGAATGTAAGAATCACACAGTGATAGAGGCTTCCACTAAGATTTTTATTGAAAGCCTGTGATTCTATGCAATGTATAACAGGGTAAAAGTCCCTTTGGGGAATCCGTAGACATGAAGCTCTGAAGGTAAAGCTTAAGCCAGAATGAAAAAAATTCAGGAGGGTGGATGTGCCAGAAATGTGGCATACCTGCCAAGGAAAGCTGTGGACACCAAGTGCACTCATGAGAGAGGGCATGTGTAATGCAGACAAGCAGAAGTGCATTGAGGCAAAGCTACCCAAGCATGCTGGAGTTCACATTATAATGCACACTGTGCATCCCAGGTACTGAGCCTACAGTTCGTGATTTAATGATCATCTTACTGGGTTTGGTCCTTGCTTTCATCCCACCTGTCCTTTCTGCAGACCCATTTCTCCTTATTTGAAATGGGATCTTTGCTTTCTCCTGTTACATAGGAGAATATATTATTCTCCTTTTTTATAAGTGTTCACCACTAAAAGTTGCCTTGAATCTCAAATGAGACTGAATTTTGGACTTTTGAAGTGTCCTGGAACTACTAAGACCGTGAGCATTCTTGAAGATGCACAAACTACATTTTGTATTACATGGTAATCCACAAACCTTTGGGAGCCAACAGTAAATTGTAATATAAGTGAAATTTCCTCCACAGACTTGTGTTTTGAATGCATGGTCCCTGACTGAAGGTGCTGTGTACAAAGATTCTAGAAACATTGTGAGGTGAGGCCTAGCTAGCAAATATAGGTCATTGGACGTGGGCCTTCAAAATTATTTCTGGTGCCTGTTCTTGCCTTACTCTTTGACTTGGTTTCATTCCCTGTTTCTGTGATAAAATACACTGACAAAATCAACTTGAGGGTAAAAGGATTTATTTGGCTCACAATCCCAGATTACAAGTCACCAATGAAGAGAAGTCACAGTGGCAGGAACTTGAAGCAACTAGGTACATTACATAAACAGTTATGAGCACAGAACAATGAATTAGCACATGCATGCAATTACTCAGCTCACTCTTTCTCATTCAGTGCAGGGTCCAGTCCATGAAATGATGCTACCCATAGTCAAGGTGGGTCTTTTTACTTCAACTAACTCATCTAAGGAAAAATCTCTCACACACGTGCACACAGGTCAACCCAGGCAGACAATTATTCATTAAGATTCCCTTCCTAGGTGATTCTACGTTGTGTCAAGTAGACATCAAATCTAACTATCACAGTCTTTATCTTCTGGTCTGTGTGCCACAAACATCCTCCATCACGTGTTCCCTGAACTGTTCTACTTTATTTTCCCCACCATGATGGACTGAAGCCCTCTGAAATCATGAACCAAAATAAATCTGCTCTTCCTTAAGTTGCTTATGCCATTGTGATGTGAAAGTAATTGATACACAGTGTTTATAAAAGAGGCCCCAGATACCTGCCTTGTCATGTCCTCTGTGTGAGAACACAACCATCTGTGAGAAAGTGAGATGTTTCCACACTCAGAACTTTCAGACATCTTGATTTTGCATTTCTCAGACTCCAGAACTTCAGTTTATGGTATTTTGTTTTATATAACTTTCCAAATAGAAGAAGATGTGGGTTACACAAAATAATCCTGGCTTTGAGATAGAGACATGTCTTCAAATACCAATAAAACATCCACATGAACTTCAAACTTTAGATGGCATTTTGAACTTCAGTATCCTTAATACAAAATAAAAATAATATCATTCACCTTATGAAGATACTAAAAACTACATATTTGCTTACTCAATGACTAACATATAGTCGAGATTTTAAAAATGTTTATGGCATCTCAAATTCAATCCTTCACATAGCAATTTACTTGTTTGGACATATTATTTTATCATCCAATAAATAGTCATTCACTTCTCACCCCATAGGGCACTAAGGCACTGTATAATTGAATCTGGTGGTGGATACAAGAACTTCCACTAGGCAGCTATAAAGAAAATTACCTGTTCGAGATGTTCTTGCTGTTAAATCCTGGTTTAATGGTCACAGGGGGATGTGAGAAGTCCATTGGCAGAAGAGCAAGAATGTCCTTCTTTTGAAAGTTTCAAGTATTAGAAACAGTGATATTTGCCTCTAACCCCCCCCCCCAAATGAGTGCTCGCTTCACAAAGAATATCTGATCCCTCAGTGGAAGTGGGATAAATGTGTGTGACCTCCACAGGACATTGTGGAGCAGCTTTCTTAGAACTCCTGACTTTCATGGTTCAAAGCTGGACTGAAAAGTACCCCGACTATAAGTATGAAGGGCACATTCCTTTTAGAATGTCTGCCACATAAAATCATTAAGATGATTCTATTTCTTGGAATATATGGAAAGTAGTTCCAGTAGTTGGGACCATTCCCAGTCTGTTAAATTATTTCCATTGTACTGAGCCTTTGGTACAGTGATGATCAAAGTATACTTGCTTTACAAAAACAAAATTATGTGGAAAATGAACAGTTCTTCATTTGCAACTCATTTCTGAAGTAACACAGCTTGGAAATTGCTTCTTGTATTTCAGTTCTCCAAATTCAAGGCAAATGGAAAGCTTTTGTATGACTATTTCCTACAAAAAGCTTTGCTATGAGGCTAAGTCTTCTCAGCTGGCATCAAAATGAAGGTCAAGTTTTATCAGTATCATACTAGAATGAATATGATTTTGTCAAATACATATGGGACTACTTTCTGAGACCTAGTGTTTCTTAGGGAATGTCTACTTAACATTCAATGTGTGCATATGTGTACATCAAAATATAACTATCAACAGCTCGCATGTGTCACCTTGATAGCTTTGGAGTACAGTTAAAATGTAGCAAGATTAAAGCAAAATGGAGATATCCTATCCTCTCTAAATTAAACTATGTGAAATCATGGGTTTTATTCCTAAAATGGAGCAAGATTAAAACAAAGAAGAGGCATCCTATACTCTCTAAATTGAACTTTGTGAAATCATGGGTTTTATTCCATTGACATCTCAGAAAAGATCTAGTGACTTGACTGAATGAGTCTAATCAGATAACTAGCCAACCCCTTTAATAATAATAGCCCATTTTTACTATCCAGTGCACAAAGTAGTTCATGCATAATATAATATAATCTTCTTTTGCAAAATTTGTAGTGGATGCCATCCATGTCTACTTTATAGAACAATAAACTAAAGCATGGAGAAGAGGGTGAGCTCTATGTGGTATGTGGAGGTCAAACCTACTTCTATGAAATTGGGAGCATCTCTTTGGGGATAATTATGCCACACTTTATAAGTAGGATAACACCTGGAAACAAACACAAGCCTCCTGACCAGAGAGCACAAGTCCTTAGCCCATACTGTTCACTATTACCTGTCATCTCCAGTCAGATCAAAATAGCATCATCCTGAGAGCAAAAAAACAGAAATGCAAATCTTTAACACTACTTGATATTTATATTATCATATTTGTTTTTCATTACTGAGGATTCTTTTTTGAGTGAAAATCATAATGCCAGGTTTAAGGACTCTTAAGGGCTTGGGTAGGATTGACATTTCCCCATGGCAGTCGGGTTGAATGAATACAATCTTTCTCTATTACTCTATACCAAATCCAACTATAAGGACCTATTTTACAAGGTCAGAGAAAAACTAAATATCATTCATAGGTCCTGGTGTCCTGCTTATTTGGACAGCACCAGAGCTCCAGTGACAACATTGCTCAGGAATGTCTCTGTCTTCAGGCTCTTGGAATGTTGACCTCACTCCCATGAATCCAGGATCATAATCACAATGTCCAATGTTGGTGTTCTGCCATATGCTACCCTTCTAGCCTACCAGGTCACCTCTTAGGTGCCCCATACTCACCATGAAGCTTGACCTTTGTTAAGTCAATGTGCATGCTGAATGGTTAGCCTCCATAAGTTCCCTTATTATCATCAGACTGCAAAGTCCTTCCACCTTCAATCTTTTACTTATTCAACAAATATTTATGGCGCAACCAATATATCAATACACTACTCAAATGTAAGGGCTAAAAACATAAATTAGGCCAAAAATGCTCTACTTTTATCAGGCAAAGAGACAAGAAAAAGAGACAATAAAAATATAATGTCATGGTATAATGTATTCAAAACTAAAAAAACAAACTAAATTAGAGTAAGGGAATAGAGTGAGACTGCGTGGGAAAATATGCTTCATGAGTAGAATATTTATGTGAGGACAGGAATAAAGCAAAGAAATGAGGCTCACAGACATCTAGGACAAGAACCAACTTGTGGGAAGAGAGGACACTTAGTTTGAACATGAATAAGAAGTTCATGTAGCTACATGGACAACAGAGAGTGATGGACCAGGATCAGAGACACAAGAGCTCACACGGCACTGTGGACCAGGCAGTTAAATTGCTAGTTTATTCAAAATATGATAGTGTGCTCATCTTGTATGTCTTCATAATAAAATGTGTTGGACAAAAAGTTAAAATGTAAGCCAGGTTTTGTGGTTCAAGCATGCCTAGCACTTGGGAAGGTGAGGCAGAAGGATTGCGATTTTGATGCCAGCCCAGGCTATATAATTGTACCCTGCTGCAAAAAATATTATTTCACGATTTCCATGAGTCAAGGTTCCAATATTTAGCTAGAGTTTCTCCACAGTATCTCACAAGGCTACAATCAGGTGTCACATGGTTACATCCCATTTGGAGGCTTGCCTTGGCAAAATGCACCCTATGATCCTTTGAGATGTTTTCAGAATACTTTCCCTTCAGGTGTCTTCCTCGATTTTCCATCCTCTTGCAAGTTGAGAAGACAGAGACCCTCTACTTAGGAAGCAGCTCTCAGATACTCACTATGGACCACCCTCGTCAGCATGTTCATTTGCTTCCTGCATGCCAATGAAGTGTCTTTTACCTTCAGGTTTCTCTGTCTCCTTTAGAAACCTCATCTGATTAGGTCAGGCTGGGAGATTGCCTCTTTTGATTAATTCTGAGTTAACTGACTTGGGAGTTTAATTGCATCTGAAAACCCCGCTGTCTTCTTGCATTCAAGGACAAGGTTTATATGAGGCATCAACTCAAAAGGAAAACTATGGAGGAGGAGCATACAATTTTGTCTATAGTACATGTGGAGTCAACAATTCAGAGCATGGCAAGTTGACACCATATAATTTTTGACTTGATAGGATTACTCGGGTTTATGTGTATGTAGTAGATTTTAGGCAGACAAAAGTAGCAGCAAGAAGACAAATTAAGAGGCCATTGCCATGATGTAGGAAAGATTTAGTGTGAACATGCACGACCCAGAATTCATTCCAAGACAAGCATGCTAGTTTGGTCTGTGCATTGGCCATGGATGACATGAATGGTGCTGTTGCCCATGACAAAATGCCCTGACTCCTCTCAAGCCTTTGAAAGCCATCCATGCTGAGGTCCATGGATGTCATGAATGGTGCTGTCACCGTGACAATTCCCTGACTCCTCTCAAGCCTTTGAAAGCCATCCATGCTGAGGTCCTGTCTTTTTCCCTCTGTTCTCTGGAAAAGCTGATACCAGCTGCAGGCTCCAAGATTTTAGAAGATTTGTGCTTACCACTCACTCCATGCACCTTGCTCCACATTGGCTTTACTTATGTCCTTTGAACGTGAGCCTTCTCATCACCTTTGGCAAATTCTATTCCAGTCTTCTTCCATCACTTCACAAAATGAGTTTACTTTTACCCCTAAGCCTGGCTCAGCCATACTTCAGAAGGACCTTCTCCAACCTCCCTGATTGGGATGTGCATAATCACCATGCTAAAAGTACTCTTGGTGTGCTTATTATCTAGTATGCACATTTGGTCAACTTATGCAATTGCTTTACTGATATTCATCTTCCCTATTGGCCTGGACTCTGTGATGATACAAACCACAAAAACAATAAGGTCTTGCAAATAATCTCTCATTTTATGTTGAATAAATGATTGATAAATCTCCAAACATGCTTTTTTCAGCAATAATGCTCAATTGCATACCAAACACACAACAACTAAGAATGTGAATGCAGGACATTCTTTTCTTGATAAGTATGATGTGAGAGGAACAGAGCATATGCTTTGGTCTGTATCTCAGAGAGGCATTTGAATGAGGTGGCGGTATGCTGCAAGATACACCTCCTGTGGTGTTGTTCCCTCCAAACGTCAGTAGAGACTAGATCTAAGCTCCTCAGTGGGCAGTGCTGTGGTCTCCAAGGTCAATCCAATTCATTATCAGAGCAAATGTGACTTATTGCTACTTGGAGCTCTTAATAGTAAACACACATTGCAAAGGGATAACAAGTATTTTCTCAGAAGTGCTTCACATCCTTTTGGTAATAGAAAGTACTTCTTTTTGTGTTTGCACATGTGGTGGTTTGAATGAGTGTCCCCCATAGGCTTTAAATATGCAGACATTTTGTCTCCAGTTGGTGGCACTGTTCTTGGAGGTCTTAGAAGGTGTGGCCATACTAGAGGAAGGGGGCAGGCTTAGTGAGTTTAACAAGCCTTGCGGTCTCTAGTTGCTCTCTCTGCTTCCTGTGCTCATTGCGAGATGTGACCCTCAGCTTGCTGCTCCAGCCCCAGCCGCCAATGCTTCCCAACACAATGGACTCTGATTCCCTGGACACATCGATCGTAAGCTCAAATAAACTCTTCTATTTATAAGTTCGTTTGGTCATGGTGTTTTATCACAGCAACAGAAAAGTGACTAATACAGCACATATGATATGTGTGTATGTGTTGTTTGTGGGTATGTAAGTGTGTGCGTGTGTGTGTGTGTGTGTGTGTGCAGATGCACACACAGTTGTCCATACAAGCATGTGGATGCCAGAGAACAACCTTAGATGTTGTCTCTCAGGTACCATCGACCTTGTTTTTGAGTCAGAGTCTCATTAGCCTCGGACTTGCCAGGGAGCCTAGACTGCTGGCCAGAGACCCCAGGGATCCACCTGTCTCTCTCTCTTCAGTGCTGGGATTACAAGCACATGCTGCCATGTCCAGCTTTTTAAGTGGGTTCTGAAAGAACAAAGTCAGATCTTCATCCTCATGCAACTTACCAGCTCAATTATTATCCTGGACCCAGAGCTAGCTTCTTATAACCTAGGTGTTTGTGATGTAGAGACATCCAAATATTCCTTAATCCTTCATTATATAGTAAGAATATGAAAGGCTTTCAACCATTCAGAATGGCTGGGGTCAAAATGATGTTCTTCCAGTTGTAAACTGCCACCAAAGTTTTTATTTAATGTTAGAATGTCCACAATACAATGCAATTTAATATTTGTTTCTCTACTACAATAGTCATTTATATTATTTCTAAAGTAGAAATTATCATAAAATAGCCCCTTGTCTTTATTTTTTATCTAAACAGTACCTAGAGTTTTTAAAGCATGCCTTAATATTTCCTATTTTGAAAGTTTCTTACTTTCCTATTACTTCTTAGGAACTCACAAAAAATTTTAAAATATCACTAAACTGTTGACAAGGCAAAGCTGACCTTATTCCTCTCTAAAGGTAAGTAGAAACGCCATTGTGGTATAGAATCTTAGCAGTACTTTAGAAAGTGATGGGCATAGATGGATTGTTTATGATGTTTGGAAGTGTGGTATAAGGTAGCTCTTTTACAGGGGAGTTGATTAGCATCGGATGATGATCATGCTGGAGCAGTTTACAACAAAGTTCAGAGAGTAATGAGGGTACTTTGATACTAATTGTTGAAAAGTGTGATATTCATTGAGATATCTTACTGTAGATGATACAGAGTTTTCTAGAAATAAAATGATATAGTGTACTAATGAATATCGTTTTTTCTAATCGGTATCTGCTAGGAGAGGAAGAGTCAGTTTTCTTTAAGAGTGTGACGCCTGGTGGATTGACCAAGTTCCTAGGAATGGACCCATACCCAAGTGCATCTGAGGAACACAAATTAGACTTGATAAACCTTTTAAAAGTACTAATAGATGGTGTGGATATATGAGAAGAATGAGATCAAAATACATTGTATGAGATCCTCAAAAATCAATATAAAAAATTTTTTTAAAGAAGAATAGCATGAAGGAAAACAGTATTACTGAAGACAGCTGAGCAGTAGTTTTCCTAAATTGTGTGTGCATGGATAAGTCTGGCTTTGAAATGCATATAAAGTTTATGATTATTGATTCAGTTAGAATTACAGGTTCCAAAATCAGGCTAATGGCTCAATTAAATGATTTGCATAAGACTTTATTAATTACTTTTTGTGATAAAATATCTGGGTGAACAACTGAAAGGAGAAAGTATTTTGGTTTAACTTTCTGTGGGTCCAATCCATCCACGAGTTCACGGCTCATGAGTGAAGCATAGTAGTCACAGGAGTATACTGTAAAGAAATTTCTCCACTTCTTAGCAGACAGGAAGTAGGACGGACAGAGATCTGGTGACCAGGGGAAACTGTCCAAAGCTTGTCTGCAGTGTTCTACTTCCTCCAACTAGAGCTTACCTCCTAAAGTCTTCAGAACTTTCCAAAATAGTGCCACTAACTGAGGACTAAGCATTAGGAACACAAGACTGTGGAGACCAATCATGTTCAAACGACATCAAAAGCTAATTAACATAAGCCAGTATCCTTACCCCAACTAGTATGCTCTTTCCTTTCTAGACATTATGTGTTGTAAACATGTCAGTGCCCCCTGGAATGACATGTCCAACTTACAGATAAATCCACCATCCTGTTTTTATTCATTCTATTAGACCTAATTACATACATGGATTTAGAAAAATCTGATTTAATTACCACTTCTTTTTAATATTTTTTCTTTGATGGTTTCATATGTGCGAATAATGTATTTTGGTCATAAACATCCTACTCTCTCTCATCCTCTTCCTGCCAACGAGCTCTCCTCCTACTATCTTGTCTTTTTTACCTCTAGAAGCTCAATTAGATTATTTACATTGTCACAAGTGAAGGTACACTAGGGATGTAGAAGAGCAATAGAAGAATGATGGGAAAACCACTTGATGCCTGGAAAGAGAAAGATACAGTGTTAAAGCCTGGATTCCCAAGACCACAGCTGACCATCAAGGGAGGTGGGAAGTCCATTCTTGAGAATCAGTCCTCCCAAGTCTAGAGACTGTAAATGGCAGAAACCTGCCCTGTCCCCAGGATAAGCTCAGCACAGAAGCAAAGCCATTGCCCAGCATAGTCTGGGACCTGGAGGGAGTGATTGTGGGAAGTGCAGCCACTCGGTGAAGGCTGAAACTGCTGCCCAACATCAGGAAGTCCTTTGCCCTCTAATCCGCTCCACCATCAGCCCACCACCAGAGGAATATAAAACAGTGGTTCATGGTTAGAGACCACAGCTCTAGGTTCATGGGATGGGACTACAGCCTTGACTGACAGGAGGGAACCACTGCTCCAGCTCATGGGAGAGGATCACAGCTTCAGTTCATGGGACGCAATCACAGTTCCAGGCTCCTAGAACTCATAATTTCAAGTAAACAGATTTCTACTATGTTTCTGTCACCATCTCTCTATCCACATATGTATGTTTGTGTTTACAAAATAAAATTTGAGCTTCTGGGCATCAACCAGAAGCAGCAGTTACTTGTTGGCTCAAATTTCTCACTAGAAGACATCAGTCTTGGAGAAAATTAATTTTTACTTTTGCTCAAGGAGACAGATGGATTGAGTGTTTTCTTTTTCATGGTCAAAGAACAAGTTGGCTTTTTCGGTGTCTGCTGTTTTTGTATCTTCCTCCATGGTCAGGGAGAACAAGTGATGAGACAGCTTCTTAGTGGAGTTCTATTTTAAGTCTCTTGAGGGAAACATGAAGGTCATTTCCTGCTTAAAACCCCCCGTGTTCACTGCGCCCTGGCTGGGTCCTTAGGGAGCCGTGGGTATTGTGGTCAGTGCCCACCACCTTGGGCCATTTACCCCACAAGAGCTGCTGCTTGCTCCCTCCAGGGCCCGTGGCAATCTTTTATCACCAGTTATTTCCTTTCTTACTGCGTCCCAAGTTCACAATTTTGAGATCAATATTAAAGCACTTGAGGTTAGGAAAATACACATCCTGTGTGATAAAGTTCTTCACATGTTCCAGTACACACACTCAGCCTCTTCAGAGCTGCTGGTCACACCCAGGTCCTGAGACAAGCTGACTACATATTTATTTTTAATAAGTATGCTATGTCCTCAAAGGCATTTATGGTACTGAAGTAACTGTGTATGTATGTGTGTGTGTGTGTGTGTTCTGTGCGTGCATGTACGTGTGTTCTCATACATATAGATGTATAGATGTGTATATCCTTGTGTTCAGATGTACGTGAGGGCCTTTTGTTGAATGGATGTCATCCAGAATTGCTCTCCATTCTATTTTCTGAGGCAGGGTCTTACTGAACCCGGAGCTCACAAATTTGGCTAGTATAGTCAGACATCTTGCCATGAGGGCACCCTGTCTAGGCCTCGGGGATGCAGTTCTGTGAGTCCTGGAGGTGCTGACTCAGATCCTCATGTTTGGCTCGACCAGCATGTGCTTGATCCATTGAGCCATCTCCCTTATACCATTTTATTATTCTTGGATAGTTTAACTACCATTTTGATTTTCTTAATCATGATCATTTTTGAGAGCTCTGTCCTCTAGAATAAACCTTCTCTTTTATTAAATTAATGAGCAAGACAGAACACATAATTCTGTGTAAATGCTTTGCAAATGCACTTCAGTAGTCATAGGAAATTACTGTGATGAAATTTACAAGCAGAATAAAGCTGGAAAGAGGAAGACTATTTTTTTAATTAATTTTTATTGATGCTTTGTGCATTTCATACATTTTTTCCAATTCAGTTCAGGCTTATTTCCCTTTCCCTCCCCCCCACCCCCACCCCATCCCAGATCATGCATTCTGCCATAACTGTCCTGCATCTTTCTCTCTTTTTTTTTTTTCATTTTTAGCTATAAGTGATAATCCATGAGTACAAGCATCCTTCATGCAAAACCTATCTGCAGGCTGTTGTGCCCAAACACCTACAGCCCCACCATCCAGTGGGGGGTGACAGGTTGTTTGTTCAATCAAGTTGATCAAATGAGTGTCCAGACTACATTGCTGTAGTTTCACCATTCACCCCAATCGCAGCCCTTACATTCTACCACGCCCCCTCTTCCGCAGGTTGTTCCCTAGGCTTAGAAAAGGGGCACAGGTGGATGAGAGGTAAAACAGTCCACTCTCTCTGGAGCTGTTGACTTGGACTCTGGTCAATTCTGGCTGTTTCCTTTCATGGGCTGACAGTTTGTCCAGGAATAACCTTTTGATCCTACTAATGAAGAACAAGCAATTAGATATATAGGTATTTAAGCAGCACTAATAGTTATGGTAGGTTACTTTAGCATAGACACATGTTTGGATATGTTAATCCATGAATTACAATTTTCCCCCCTGTTAAATATGACAGGGTCTTACTGTGGCTTATAACATCTAACCTGTAGAGGATGTAAGCTTGTGGCATCGGCCATGGGTTAAGGATCTAACTTTTATGTATGTACATATGTAAATACAGACATGTATTTCTAGCTTTTTGATAATTTTTAATATATTTTGAATTTATTTATTTGGGGTGGGCCATGTGCATCCCATGTTGGGTATGTGAAGCTCAGAGGACCACTTCTGGTTGTCCATTCTCTCTTTTCACCACATGGGTTCCAGGGATCAAATTCAGGGGGCCTGGCTGGGTAGCAAGCACCTCTACATGCTGAGCCATCTTGCTAGCCAGGATTTTTATTCTTTTGTGTCCTTTCCATTGTTGTTTTCTGCCATTCCTCTTTAGAACTCACATTATCTTCACAATGACAAAATTTGCTTCATCTCAGTTTCCTGGCAGTAGTGCTCTCTATACCCATTTATGTACCTTAGAAACCCTGATTTCTATCACCTACTACATATTCTTCCTGGTACTTCTTTCATATAATCACCTCTTGCTAAATCTGGTTTTCCCTGTCTGTTCTCACCTTTAGTAAATTTGCTTCTTTGAGAGACGAAAGAATCACAGATACATTCCTGAGGATACTAATTCTTCTTGGGCTTATTAGGAGTATTAGAGAAAATTGCTTCCTGGGTGACCTGAAAATCACCTGGAGGAAGAATAAAATGTTTCTTTGGATTCAGTCATTTCAAAAATCTATCTCTACTATCACCTGCAAGCAGGGCTACCTTTACATTTTAAAAAAAAATCCATTCTCCTTTAAACGTGGAACACATTAGCTCCTCACTATTCTTCATGATAAGTACAATTAAAAATTCTGGAAAAAATACATATGACAAAAAGAGACTGAAAATGACAGAAAAGAAATCACAAGGCGGGGCTGGAGATTTGGGTCTTTCAGAGGACCTGGGTTATGTTCCCAGACCCTACATGCTGGTGAACAATGGTGCAAATGCCAGAGGATCTTGTAACTTCTCCTGGTCTCCACAGGCACTGTACAACAAGGGTAAACTTATATTCATGTAGATGAAGCACTTATATACATTAAACAAAACTCTTAAAAAAATCCTGTTGGGTTTTATTTTTTTGTCTCCTGAGACAGGGTCTCCCTGTAGCCCCAGCTGGCTTGGAACTCATTATGTAGACCAGGCTGGCCTTGAACTCACAAAGATCCACCTGCCTCTTCCTTCCAAGTGCTGGGATTAAAAGCATGCACCACCACACTTGGCTTGAAATCATAAGTTTTAAGGAAAAAATTACTAGTATCATTAACTACTTGGGTTAAATGCCAACTTTTCACTGTTATAATTAGCACCTTTGGTAAATGTTAGTTTCCTCTTTATTTCCAATTTTTCCTTCTTTGGATAAGACCCTCACAAGTTTCTTTACAGAATATATAAACAGGTTCAAATTTCTTCATTTTAAATTGATTTTCAAAATGATTATACAAAATGTTCCCCAGTATTTGAACAATCTTCTCTAAAAAAAAGTCTCTTCGTGTTTAAAAAAAATCATCAAATTGGGAAATTTCAAATACAATGCAATTTTAATGAGGATATATCTTATTATTATGGTGTTTAATGTTTGTTAATTTTTTTTGGTCTTTTCGAGACAGGGTCTCCCTGTAGCCCCAGCTGTCCTGGAACTCACTCTGTAGACCAGGTTGGCCTTGAACTCACAAAGATCCTCCTGCCTCTGCCTCCCAAGTGCTAAGATTAAAGGTGTGCACCACCATGCCCGGCTTAATGTTTATTAATTTTTATGGAACATGGTTGTAGAGATTAGTATATTTAAGGTGATCCACTGATTCATTAATTTATTGGCTCTTTTCTATGTTTTAAATCTTTTAATTGTATTTTTGTGCATTTCATACATAACACCTCAATCACTGTTAATCATCTGTGTACACCCTTCCCCACTGGCAACCACCCATAGCTCCCCACTGGAATTCAAACATTCCACAATTTGTGTTAAGCCCTATTGTGTCAAGTCAGTGTCACCACCAGACATCCCTCAGTGCTAGCTCATTTACTGAGATCTAATCAACCTATCCAGACTCCTTTGGTTTAAGAAAATCAGCTCTTTCTCACCCAGCAGTAATCAGTTGTCAATATTTCTTCAGCTAAGGTTGGGTTCTGAAGTCCATTTATCCAATTCTATGCTGGGTTTTGTCTGCTTGAGTTTGCCTGGGTCTTATGCATGCTGACACCATTGCTGTAGGTTCATATGAGCAGGGTTCCAGGGGGTTGTAGGTTTCTATTTCCATATAGTCATGCACCTCCACCCTGGCTCTTACAATCTTTCCACCTCCACTTCTGAAATGATCCTTGAGCCCTGGGTGGGTGAAGTTTAATAAAGGAGTCCTGTCCAAGGACCAGAGAATGGTGAGCATTTAATTAACTAGTCACCAGGTACCTTCTTGATATTTTCATGGAGTCTTAAAGAGATGGCATGCTCATTCTTCCTCCAAGAATGGTGATATTTCAGATACTTCCTGGGCTTCTTGCTTCTTCTCTGCTGACAAGAATCTGAAGAAATGTCTGGAACTCCTAAGAGATTTATTCATCAATTTACCAAGTTACTATCAAGCTGGATGCCAGTGACACAGTTGTTACTGGACAGGTAGGATCTGCATGTTTGCTGGTGGAGTTTACTTTCTGTTCTTAGAACTGCTCTTTTCTATTTATCAGGATTCACCTGTGTGGATTACAGGGTACAGTGGCATGAGTAAAAAGAGGATTACTGAAATTCAGAATCTGGAAAGTCCAAAGGTGGATGGGTTCAGGCACATCTGATTTCAGTGTTTTAAATCAAGTTATGGGAAGCTCTCCCCCCCCCCCCTTCTTGGCTTTGCTTTCCTTTGGATTCGTTTATATAGCTAGGGACTGTGATTGCTAGCAGATCAGGCTTGAATAGCTCCAATTTAGGACTCCCATAGAAGATGAACACACCCTTTTTATGCTTACATATTAAGCTTAGAGGAAGACACTAATTGGTTCTGCCCAGATCATGTGGTCATTTCTTTTTTCCCCTCCCTTAATGTTTTACCTTTTTAAAAATAAAATACTTTTATTGATGTTTTGTGTATTTCATATATCATTTTTCAGTCCAATGACATATATACCAAAATTATGACCTCTGAAAATAAACTGTATGTTAATTCCAAAATGTTTAAGAATTCACATTTTTCCTTTTAATTATATATTACTCTAAAATATGAATACATACATTCCACCCATATACAATAATTACAATGTCTGAAAATAAGTGCTAAGATCATTCTAGTGCCCATTAAGAGATTCATAGTATAACAGCACAATTGCTTTCAGATAAAAAGAAATATAACAATAACATTGCTCAGGTTGCCTTTCAACTGGGGATTTGGTGCTAGTATTGACAAATAAGGGATAACATTCCTTGTTTGTTTTTTCCGGGACTGTGTTACTTCACTTAGCATAGTGGCTTTGAGTTCCATCCATTTACCTGCAAAGTTCGTGATCTCATCTCTCTTTGCAGCTGCATAGAACTCCATTGTGTAGATGTACCACATTTTTGTTATCCATGTCAGTTGAGGAGCATTTGGGTTGGTTCCAGCTCTTTGCTATTGTGAAGAGAGCTGCAATAAACATGGATGTGCATGTATCTTTGAGGTAGGATGAGTCTTGTGGGTATATACCCAGGAGTGGTATGACTAGGTCAGGAGGTAGGCTCATTTTGAATCTTTTAAGGATTCTCCACGCTGCTTTCCATAGTGGTTATACGAGTTTACATTCCTACCAGCAGTGGATAAGTGTTCCCCTTTCCCCACAACTTCTCCAGCATTTGGTGTCTTTTGTTTTCTTGTTCTTAGGCAGTCTTATCAGAGTGAGATGATATCTTAAGGTGGATTTAAATTTCATTTCCTTAACTATTAATGATGGTGAACACTTTTTAAGATGTTTCTCAGCCATCTTTACTTCCTCACTGGTGAAGTCTCTGTTCAGCTCTTTACTCCATCTTTTGAGTAGGTCATTTGTTTTCTTATTTCTTTGTTTTCTGTGTGGTCTATATATTCTGGATATTAATGCTCTGTCAGATGTATAACTGGTGAAGATTTCCTCCCACTTTGTGAGTTTTCTCTTCACTTCACTGATTGCTTCTTTCACTGTACATAAACTTTTGAGTTTGATGAATTCCCACTTTTCAACTGTTGACCTTATTTCCTGCATGGCTGGCATTTGATTTACAAAGTCTTTTCTTATGCCTATGTCTTGTAGGTTGCTGCCAACCTTTTCTTCTATCACCTTCAGAGTTTTGGGTTTCAAGTTGAAGTCTTTGATTCACTTGGAGTTGATTTTTATACAGGGTGAGAGGTAGGGGTTTAATTTTGTTCTTCTACAAATGGTGATCCAGTTTTGGCAGCACCATTTGCTGAAGATGCTATCTTTCCTCCATTGAGATTTTTGGCCCCTTTTTCTAATATGAGGGGGCTGAAATTGTATGAGCTCAAGTTTGGATCTTCAATTTTGTTCCATTGGGCAATGGGTCTGTTTCTGTGCCAGTATCAGGCTGTCTTTATGGCTATAGCCCTGTAATATAGTTTCAAGTCTGGTAGAGCAATCCCCCCTGTATTGCACTTTTCACTCAGGGTTGCTTTACCTATTCAGGGTCTTCTGTTTTTCCATATGAATTTAAGTATTTTTTTCCAAGTCTTTGAAGAAACTCATGGGGATTTTGATTGGGATTGCATTGAATCTGTATATTAATTTGGGTAGAATGGACATTTTTACTATATTAATTTTTCCAATCCATGAGCGTGGGAAGTCTTTCCATCTTTTGATGTCATTTTCAATCTCCTCCTTCAGGGGTTTAAAATTTTTTGTTATAGAGATCTTTGGTGTCTTTGGTTAGGTTTTTTTCCCAGGTATTTCTTGAGGCTATTGTGAGTGAGAAGGTCTCCTTATATTCCTTCACCAATTGCTTGTTGTTGGTGTAAAGAAAGGCTACTGATTTTCCTAGGTTAATTTTGTATCCCACCACTTTACTGAAACTCTTAATCATTTCTAGGAGTTTTCTGGTGGAATTTTTAGCATCCCTTAGGTAAACTGCCATCATCTGCAAAAAGGGATCATTTGAGTTCCTCTTTTCCAATTAGTACTCCGTTATTTTTTTTATTTTTATTTTTTATTTTTTTATTGATGCTTTGTGTATTTCATACATCATTTTCCAATTCAGTTCAGGCATATATCCCCTTCTTTTCCCCCCACCTCACCCCTGCCCATCCCAGATCATGCATTCTGCCGTAACTTTTCTGCATCTTTCTGTTTTTTGTGTGGTTTTTTGTTTTGTTTTGTTTTCATTTTTTTTTTTAACAATAAGTGATAATTTGTGAGTACAAGCATCCTTCATGTAAAATGAATTTGAGGGCAATTGTGCCCAAACCCACACAGCTCATGGGTCCCACCATCCAGCAGGGGGGGGCTTGTATGTTCAATCAAGTTGATCAAATGAGTGTCCAGTCTATATTGTTGTAGATTCACCATTCACCCCAATCGCAGCCCTTACATTCTACTACGCCCCCTCTTCCACAGTTTGTTCCCTAGGCTTAGAAAAGGGGCATAGGTGGATGAGAAGCAAAACAGTCTACTTTCTCTGGAGCTGTTGTCTTGGTCTCTAGTCAATTCTGGCTGTTTTCTTTCATGGGCTGCCAGATTGTCCGGGCATAACCTTTCAATCCTACTAATGAAGCACATGCAATTATATATATAGGTATTTAAACAGTATAATATATAGCCTTTTGATCCTACTAATGAAGCACATGCAATTAGATATATAGGTATTTAAACATTACTAATTGTTATGGTAGGTTACTTTGGTATAGACACAGATATTTGGATGGTATGTTAATCCATGAATTACATTTTCTTCTGTTAAGTATGACAGGGTCTTCATGTGGTTTATAACATCTCCTAACCATTAGAGGATGTAAGCTTGTGGCATCAGCCGTGGGTTATTCTTCCAAGGAGAGAGCTAATAGCCAATTAGATTTGGGATATACAGACATACGGCTGCCACTGCTGCACAGTATTTCCAGGCAGATGAGGTGTAGCTGGTGCTGACGGAGGAGTCTTGCTTGACTCAAGGAGACCTATATTTGCTTTATTGGTTTAGTGGCCTTTGGTAACACTCTCTGACATTACAGAGACCATCCATATGCTTGCAAGTGTGGTCTCCATACATCTTTCCCATGTTTATATCAGGTCATCAACAGCAGGGCCTTATCACCTCTTTTCCTGTAGATATCCCAGTTTGGAGGCAAGGAGCCTTTACCTTTTGTGGGGGCTTGGATCCCCTGGCCAACATCTCCTTGGTAGAATAATCCATTGTTGATGTCAGAGCTCCTGTATTAATATATTTTGCTTAAGTGTGTAGCTTAAGGAGACTTTAGCATTATATTTGGTTCTGAATAGAGAATAATCCTTTTCACAGTTTCTATGTCCATTAGTCAATTAAAGAAGGCAGTTTCACTGATTTTACAAGAGAATACCTCTATAACAGCTGGCTCCAATCTACAGCTGGAGAAAGACCTCATCATCATCATATTTCTCCTTATTCTATGGGGGGAGTTAAGAAAGTCTCTTGTATTAAAACCTTTGCAGCACCTAGAAGATAAGCTTCATTAGGATTCATTAAAAATCGTTGTTACTAGTAGGATCCAGAGAGGGGCCTGATGTCTGCAGCAATCTGAGGCATTTCTTCCCTTCAATGCGCAGAGGAGTCAATCCTTCTGCTGGCACTTTCTGGTACATCCTACTCACTGCAAAGCTGCATTTTCTTTCTCAGCCATTAAGTTGGTGATACTCTGGCCTCTTGGAACATACAAATCCTTTCCCATGGTTAGTTTTAAGATTTGGATTGCAAGGTTTTTTGACAAAAAGTTTTCATATCTATCTATATCCCCCTTTTTTTATTTTAGGTTTTTATTTTTGACCCATGAGTCTCAAAAAAGCAGTTTTTGTATTAGATATACCTATAGGGTGGAATCAAGGCACAGATTTCATCAAGTTCACCCATGCTGTTTTGGGTTACTGTATGTGATTAACTTGGGAAACAAACTTTATTTTTAAATTAAATCATCCTATAGGTGAAAGAGATTGCTACCAGGTGATACTGTATGACAGCAAAATTAAAGAGAACATTTGTTTATACCAATCCCAAAGTAATTGTTATACAGTTTTTAATTAAAGCTAATGTGGACAAGAGCAATTTATATCACCAATTAACTCAGATACATTACCGTTTTTATCAGCCTTTAAACCAATGTTGTTTAATATGCACATATTTACTTTTACTAAGTCCTAAAACACCATGTATCCTGTAGACAGAGTCTGGGCAAACTGGATACTTGTTGAACTCACGTCAATTAAATATGCACCAATCGAATATACACCCGTGTCCCTCTCCGATTCCTCCCACCCTTCCCGAGTCACCATTTCAGTCAGTTTTCTGATGCAATCTTTCTGTTGTTGTTCTTTTAATATGCATCCCTCTCCACAAGAAATATTTATAACTGGGTTATTGGTACTAGCATCCACTTATGAGAGATACCATTTGTCATTTGTTTTTCTGGGAGATGGGTCTATAGTTCTCCTTTTTATTTGCATCTTTGCCTGGTTTTGGTATTAGAGTGATGCTGGCTTCATAGAAGGAATCTGGGAGAACTCCCTCCGTTTGTATCCTTCTAAACAATTTGAATGATAATGAAAACTAAAGGAAGAATTCAGAGAAGTAAAGAGAGAGAATGAAAAACTCAAAAAGGACCAAGAGGGATACAATAACAAACTCTTTGTGGTGGTGGTGTAATTGTTCATCCCTAAATGTTAGTTTTTACTTTTAGCAACTTTTCTTTAAAGTTTTAAATCATTTTTCTAATTTATGTATCAATGTCTAGCTCAGTTGTTTTCTATGTTTTATTCATTAATCAACATTTTAAGTCATAATGTTTTCTTCCGAGTTATAGATATCACTATGCTCTGGAGATTTTCATGTGTAACATTTTCACTAACTTTAATTTAAAAATGCACTTCGTTTCCCTTTTTTCTGCTGTTGTAATATAATATTCATTTTAGAAAATGCATTTTATTAATATTATACCACAAGTGGTTATATGTAGTGCTCTCTTTTCCATAAATGTAGGTTAATTTTTTACTACAAATTTATTTTGTAGTCTGGTTATCATAATTTCTCAGTCCAGTATTTGGACAATTTTGTGTATTATCTACAAACAAATAAAATATAGATTTTTAGTAATCCAATGCTGATGACCCATTGGATTAAAATGGAGCTGCAAAATTCCTGAGCACTAAAGACACTACAACTTTCACAATGATAGTGTGCACATTACTTGTGGTTGATTACGCTGTAACCAAGTCTATTGCTTGCTAGTAATTTTGATATAAACATTAAAAGTGTAGAGAGCATGAAATGCTTGGTAATGACAGCCAATCACTATGTTAACTGATTTCTACATCTACTATAGTTTTATATTTATGATCATTTTTGATGCTTCTCTTTTTGCTTACAAAGTTACTATGAAATAGTATGATGTGTTAGGTATGAAACAGCCTCATGCAGCTCATATTACTATATGTCTTTTGATAGCATCATCTTCTTTCGTATGTGATTCAATCTCGGGTTGTTTGGTCTTCATGGCCCAGGGTACTATAGACTTTGTTAAGTACAATGCCATTCAGCCCAGGTGTGTAAAAATATACACCATTAGGTTTGTTTAAGAACATGCTCTACTTGTTTATGGAATGATGAAATTGTCTACTAATGTATTTCTTAGAATATGTCCTCTCCATTAAATGAACCATGTTTGCAAATGAAAACTTCTACTCTGTGGATTAGTTGAATTCTTTCTGAATTTAAGAGAAATTCATAGATGATAGATTAGAGATAGATTGGTAGGTAGATAGAGATAGATAGACAGATAGATAGATCACATTATTATGCCTGGCATTTATAAAGAGCAAGTATCTTTATATGAGCTAAGTAGTTATATTTTAGTTGTGTAACCATCAGTGTTATAAACTAGCATCATAAGTGGTCAAAAGCTTTGGTTCAATTTCTGTCTTCTCTATTGTCATTGTGACTTCAGGTTGTTTAACTCTGTGAGGATTTAGTCTCATTTGTAGAACTGAGAAATTAATATTCTTTTCCATCTTCATAGTTCATCTTAAAGAGCAAATAAAAGAATAGTATAAGGTACTGGAGAGTTGGCTGAGTGGTTAAGAGCACTGGCTGCTCTTGCGGGGGACACATGTTCAATTCCCAGCATCCACACGGTGGTTAACCACCACCCCCAGCTCCAGTTCCAGAGAATCCAACTCCTACTTCTGACCTTCCTGAGCTCTGCACAACACAGGTGAACTTACTTCCATG
Source organism: Rhizomys pruinosus (assembly GCA_009823505.1). Taxonomy (NCBI): domain Eukaryota; kingdom Metazoa; phylum Chordata; class Mammalia; order Rodentia; family Spalacidae; genus Rhizomys; species Rhizomys pruinosus. Next base: position 1,189,347 of record VZQC01004974.1, read on the forward strand.
TAGCCAATACACTCATAAACATAAAATAAAAATAATAAATAAAAATTTTAAGAGAATAATATAAAAGTAGATTTTTAAATTGTAGAATTCATCCTAATGTGGACTTAAAAAACTACTCCTAACATTTAAGTTTTAGACTGATGGCTCACATTTTTCTTTCAGCTGCAATTCTCAGACTTAAAAATATAAAATCTTCAGTTTGAGAAAAAAAAATTGAAGACTTATTCTGAAGTCTGAGCTATTTTGTAAGTACCTAGAAAAGATTTTTGGCACTATTTTATATCATTTTTATTAAAAACTCAACTATAATGAATGTTAACTTTTCAGCTTTCTTAAAAAGTTACATTATTAAACTTCTTTATTCACCATAGGGAAGAGATGAAATGCCACTCTTACATTTAGGAATAAATTTTTCTATTCTCATAGCTTGAGCATTAAGCATGACTCCTCTTCAAAGTTCATTTTATCCCCTAAATTAACTTTGGTGTGTTTGTCTTAGAATACTATGCTCTTATAAGTGAGTCATGGTGCATATGGTCCCATTATTGAAAATAAAGAACAGATGTGGCGGTTTAGATAAGCACACATATACATGTGAAGGTCAAACACAGGTTGCTCACTGCTTTTACCATGTTGTAGAAAGCATAGGAACAATTTCCTTGGAAGAAATTTAGTCTTTGATACCCTAACATCAAAGAAACCATTATTTTATTTATTTTATGAAATAAACTTAAACAGACCTAACAAAAAATACAGACTTCTTTGAGTTGCTAATAATCTTCCAAGAATCCAGATGATGTATTTCAGAAAATGTTCTGGAAACCAGTCCAAGAACTTCACATATGTTAATACTTCCCTGCCTTGACTCAGAATGAGAATTTCTTAAACATATTTTTTCTTTATGTAAATATCCAGTTCATTGTCCATGAGAAGACTATGGGTCATGTGTCATGGGAGGGTGTTGTGCTTAGCTTGTCCTTTGGAAGTAAAACTCCTCATTGACATCTCTTTAAACAGAAGTGAAACAATCTGGCTTTTAACAGAGGAACACCTAGAACTACATGTTCTTGAAAACGTTCAAATCTCTTGTCATTATTCTGACTTTGTTTAGACAAAGGCTCATGGCCCTGACTGTCCAGGATTCACTGTTAACCTAGCTGGCCTCAAACTTAAAAGTGGTCCTCTGAAGTACTGGGATTAAAGTTGTGTACACCAACCCCTGGCTTTTCTTTCTCCTTACAAACTTCCATTTTGATAAACTCGAGTTTCCTGGATGGCAGAGCAAGTTTTAAAACTGAAGGCCTTTATCTTCCTTGCCTTCAAAGAGTATCAGATTACTCTTTTTCAACCAAGGCTAAATCCCTTCTGATTCTGCCACATGTATTTCTGCAATTCTTAGATTAGTCCAGAATTTACAGTGTTGCATCTCAACTCCAGAAGTACCTTATACTTGTCAGCTATGTGAGCTTCAGTGTCTAAGTACATCAAACAATAATAAAAATAGCAATAACTATATTCTTAGATTTGTGTATTCATCTACTATCATTAACATATGCATTTACTAATTAATTTAACAGTCCACAATTTAACCACCAAATCTGTGTGAAGAGTTCTACTCGGTACCCACGGATATGGAGGCAGTGTTGTTTATGAGAACTTTGAGAATGTTGGAAGGTTGTCTACCACAGTCAAGAAGAGATATATATAAACATGAAGATACATATAAGGAATTAAATGCATTTAATCTTGTTGTAGTCCATGATGAGATATTCAGGCTTGTAGCTCTGCTCAGACAGGGACATGAGCATCTAAAGAAGAGTTCATTTCATACCCCTGTTCTCTTCAATGAAAGGTGAGCGCTCTGCTGGTCCTAGAATTCCTTTGTTCCTGATCCTTGGATTAAGCATCCTGGGAAAAGCCTCCACCTGTCACACTTTAGTATCAAGATTGTTCTATTTGCTTTTAACCTTTTCACATTTTTGTACTTCTTTTTTATTATTAATTTTATTTATTTCTGTATATGTATGAATGTACTGTCTGCATGCAAGTTTGTGCATCCGTGTCGTGCAATGCCGTGGAGGTCAGAAGAGGCTGTCGGATTTCCCTGGAACTGGAGTTCTCCTGGAATTGGAGTTTCAGACGGTTCTCGGCCACCATGTGGGTGCTGGAGATTGAACCCGGGTCCTCTGTAAGAGCAGTCGGCTCTCTTAACCGCTAGGCCATCTCTCCAGCCCCCTTTTCACATTTTTGTTAAGTGATTTTAAACCCTCTTTGCGATTCTCCCCTCAATTCTTTGATGTAAGCACATTCTGTAAACTCCGATTTTCCTGGGTTTTGACTCATGTGTTTTTCATATATAGATATAGATATATGTATCATATATATATATAATATATATATATATATATATATATATATATATATATATATATTGAACCTGTAAAAAAAAGGGGGGGCAGCTTCTATCTACCTATCTATCTCTCTATCCCTCTCATGCCTTTGCCAGAAGAAATCCTTTATGGTAAACAAAGGCTCATCAGCCTGAGCCTTTCCAGGGAGCTCTGCCCAAGCAAGTTCCCCCAACCTGCTGTCTCCCCAGCCATTCACAGAGGTCAGAGGTGGAGAACGGGGGTACTGCATATTCCCAGAAATGTAAAGAATGTAATGAAAACACAGGCTTGTATTATTCTGGTCACCATTTTATTTCAGCATCTGAAATTATGTCTGAGAATTATGGCCTTTGATGAAAAGTTGATTAATGCAAGAATAAATGGAAGAAATGATGGATGGTTGGATGAATGGATGGATGGATGGATTATAGTTCAATAGTGGCTATGCAGAAAATGCAATTCATTTGTAGATTAAAGACCATCATGATGTCCATTGAGAGTGATATTTCCAGTTGATTTAATATGGTATAAAGATATTAAGAGGTATTTACATGTTAGTGATCTAGATCTAGAAGTTGATGAGGAAGAGTGTGTATTGTGAAGATAGAATTGGGGAATTTAAACAATCCACATCAACAGCTCTCCATACATATGCTTTATTAAGAAGCGTTGGGTTCTTAGGTAATTTAAGTATCCTAAAAGGTTTTCAAATAGAAATAGCATGGTCTAGTCTGTCAGCTGAGAGGACAGGTCTGTAAGAAGGCTAAGAATTTGAGAGTAGTGGAGAGAATGGTTGAAATTACAGACTCTGGAGTAAATGTGATAAGGAGTCACCATCTCCCTTTATAATGTCGAGCTCCCAGCAGCCTTTAGATGAAGCATATCGAAGGCCAGGAACGGTCCTGCTGGAGCCAGACTGCTTAATCTTGAATCAGCTCTGTCACAAGGTGGATGACCTTGAGGCCGCTAACTAGCTGGCCTCCCTTGGCCTCAGTTTACTCATTTTGATATAAGGATGCAGTAATAATGCTTGCATTATAAAGTTGTAAGTAAATAAGTAAGTTTTTAACTGTTTGGAAAGGTGTCAATAATGTTTGTGTAACTTGTTAAACTAAAGGTTTATCTATTAACCTACAAATTATCTAAAATTTTACATACAAGTGTTAATTTTCTGTTTTCATTTCTGCAAAATTATACTTTCTGAGAGATTAAAGTTTTAGCTATTTTCCTTAAGATGACAGATAGCTGATGCTAAGGTGAACAACTGGGAGATAAAGTAACCTCTCACACTTGCAAATTTTTTATTTTCTAGATCATACCAAGTCTTTCCTCCACACTGAGAATGTCAAAGAAATGGAGGCAATGTGTAAGGCAGACCTTGTGGATAGAGCTGTCAGTTCATTGAGATACTTGGCACTGACAAGGAGGAATAGAGTGAGCTGTTCTTTAGTCCTTGGAACCACATATAGAATTCCAAATGTGTCCTGTACTGCTGGGGGATTTGAGTAACATAGTCTAAATCCCATCTGAGAATTATGGAAGACAGAAGACAAGCCACCAACTATACCAGCAGAAGTAAGAAAAAGAACGTCTCCATTGAGCTCAAAGAACACATGAGGACACAAGAAAGAAAAGCAGAGCTCGTAATTAGAATCGGGCTCATAAGTGTGAGAGGTTCAGCAGACCTCCAAAGAGGAAGGCTAAGCACTCCTGGGGGCTGTGGAAGCTGAGATATTAAAGATGAGAAACTTCCTTGTGCATAATAAAAGCTCTCCAGCAATGAGGAGGCTGGGATCCTACCCATAAGTAGAAAGATAGGCTCTGCTTGATTCAGACCTAGGAGGAAGATGGCTTATGAAAGTTCCACTCCTGTACTCCCTTCCCCCGCACATTCCCACTTCAGAGCCTTAAGACATCAGGCTTGTCGAGCTGAGGTAAAAGGTAACAGCAGGAAGAAGCCTGTGTCCTCGACATACTCCAGTAGAAGTGGGGAGCATTGAAGTCCATCTAGAAAGCTCGGCATTTTAAATACTGAGACGAGACCATTTAAGCCTTTGGCCTGCATTCTGCCAACTCCAGCAACTGCACTTTTTCCTGCATGGCCATAAGAAAATCTAGCTCACTGAGCAACCCGAAAGACCAGTGAGAAGAGGAAATAAATTTGCTCTGTGAACTGCATCCTACAAATTGCACCGATTCGAGATACTGGTTACAATTGCTTGATTCTCCCTCTGTTTTTCTCTATTTTCACATTTAACTGCAAACAAACCAATTGACTCTATGCACTGCTCAGTGATTTGATTTCTACATGTTTTCTCATGCCTTCTCTCCCAACTGACTTGAAAGCACTCGTCACATTCAAGACTTCAAACAAACCGTCCATTATTCTGATGCCAACAAACACTTTAATCAACTGTTCTTAACCTGCTCTTTTGAATAGATTTCAGTGGGTGTTTGAAGGCCTGAAATTGTCCACCAAATTTGAATTAATGTCTATATATATGTTTCTCCTGTTTGCAAAATTTATAATTTTACTAGATTCTGAGATGAGGAATAAAATAAAACAAAATGTAAAGATTCTTAAAATCTCTCTCCCTTAAAGTTAAGATAAATTATAAATATGCATGTCCAGGGCTTTACAAAATTCTGAAGGCATTGAAATTTCTTTCTCTGAACTTACTGTTTATTGCTAAGAGCTCTTTGTTCTTCTCTTTCTTCTCACCATTGACTCCTTAGTAACAGAAAATGTTAGCATCAAGTATATATTCCTTAGACTAATGAGATACCGATCCTTAGAAGTTCTCATTTTAAGCACTCAAGTTATGCTCTCATAAATCAATTTCCACATGTAGAAGTGGGCAGGGGGGGCATTCTGTATTGTTAGTACAGATTTCCTACCTCTGAAATTGCATTTCACAGAATGTGCCTAAGGCACAGTACAGAATGTATTTATGTTTACAAATGATATTATAGATATACATATATATTAAAATTTGAAACCTATGTATGTTCTCACTCAAGGGTCATACAGAGGTCCTGAGGAAATGCTTGGCTCTCTAGGCTCAGGTCGGTTTGCAGAAACCGAATGAAAAGATGCCACGGGCCCTCCTGTTTCCACTGCATTCACCAGGAGGCAGCTCAGACGCCCCCTCATGTTCGCTCTGTTGGAGCGACCGGTATGAAACTTCCATTTGCTTCACATAAGGGCTTCTCTTTGATTTCATTGTTTTTCAGGATTGAAGCAATCATCTTTGGAGGCCTTGGATTATGAATCAAAAAATTTTTTTCAATGTGCTTCAAATTTCAGTTTGGACCATTTTTCCCCACAAGACAATGAAGGCTGTGAATTTCACTTAATCAAAAATAATTAAATATGACCTCAAATTCATATTTTTTATTTTTTAAATTTATTTATTATTTATTTTTTATGTGTATGAGTGTACTGTCTGCATGTAGGTTTCTGCACCTGTGTCATGCAATGCCGCGGAGGTCAGAAGAGGGTGTCAGATTCTCCTGGAATTGGAGTTAAAGACGGTTCTTAGCTGCCATGTGGGTGCTGGGAATGGAACCCGGGTCCTCTGCAAGAGCAGTCTGCGGCACTCTTAACTGTTGAGCGATCTCTCCAGCCCCTCAAATTCATAATTTTATATAAATGTCAACAGATATCTAGTATCTGTCAGGGGAGAGTTTCTGGGGAAGAACCTATTCAAAAATTTAAATGGTTGTTTATAGATGCCTGGATGAATTGATGACTCTATATCCCACCTTGAGTGTTCCAGGGCACTGCTGGGGCTCCACTCCCCAGCCATTAACAGATGCTCCTCATCTGGAGGAAATCATCCCTTATGCCTCTTAAATATTACTTTAAAATCCACTAAAAAATATCTCAGTGACAACGTATGGGGAGAAATGAAGGCAGAAAGAACATGTAAGGTGAAAGCAGGAGAAAACAGTCCATGTTGCAGGTGATCAAATGCTGAGCCCCAAACTTAAGTTAATCTGGGGGAACAAGCTTTGGATCTGTTAAAGTAAGTTTATAGTGTAATTTGTGAACATGGAGTAACTAGTTTTATTACTACTATATTTTGGGGTGGTAGAATTTATAAGATTGATTTGTCAGACACAAGAATGAATAAACAAAAATTAACCCTTCGATGATGATTTGAGTTTTGTGCAATTTCATACATGTACTGGAGAGTGTGGCTACACAGTTACACAGAGAAGGAATATGTGCTCTGTGATTGTTCCTGAGCCATCTTCCTTCCTAGTTGACATGCATATTTTACCTCTTTGGGAGTGGTAGACCACTGAACGAAGCTTGGTTGCCTTTTGTCTGGTCTGAGGCTAAGCTTCATTCTTTTACTTTTCTTTTTTGTGCTGTGTCTGGTTTTTTGTTCTTGTTCTTGTTTGTTTGTTTGTTTTAGTGCTAAAGATAGACTCTTTAAATTGGTGGGTCAAAGAGAAGTTAAAAGGATTTTTAATAGTTTATTATTTTTATTTTATGTGTATGAGTATATTGCTTACATTTATGTAACTGCACCTGTGTTGTGTGATGCCTGCAGAGTCAGAAGAAGGTGTTAGATTCCCCTGGAAGTAGAGTTACAGACAGTTGTGAGCCACCATGTGGGTGCTGAGAATCAAACCTGGGTCCTCTGCAAGAGCAGCCAGTGCTTTGAACTGCTGAGCCAGATCTCCAGGCTCATTAAAAGGATTTGAAAACATTTAAGAAACACTAAAACATATACCATATAGAAAACTTATAAAACAACAAATTCTTATACTTCAAGATTCCTTACTTTGAAGGAATTAAAAAGAAAATAAATGAAATATGATTTTACTCTGAACTATAAAATTTTCAAAAGCAATGCCCAGAACCGGCTGACAGCACTGCTGCCCTACTGCCCAGTCAGGGATACTCTGTTGTGTGTAGTCTTCCTCAGACATGAGAATTAATTGGCCCAGAGGTCAACTTGTGGTCCATGAACTACATTGTTAAGTGAAATAGTGGCCAAGGGATACCAGTAGAAAATATGAGCAGATGTTTGAACATTATATTAAACTTTCCTACTCTACCCCATAATCATGTAGTTATGTGTCATTTAAAATATACTGTTATATAAAAAATAATGAATTTTGAAACTCTGCTTATTAAACATCCCCCATTGTAATGATTTTCTTCCAGTCTTACTACTGATTGACATGGTTTCCAAATTCTGTAAGAAAGAGAGCAGTCAGGAGTCCTGCAGATTGGGAGATAGGTAGAAAGAAATCAGAAGCATGGATTCTCCTGATGTTAACTTCTTCAGGAAACACATTATCCTGAGCACTTCCATGATGGCTATTTATTTTCCACATCAGTGTTCTTCAGCATTTCCGCTATTTATCTGTAGACTGTGAGGGGCCAAAGTCCTTTCTTATCTCAGTGACTGTTCAAGATCCTTTCTCAGAGAGTAAAATATATGGTTTATTATCAAAGAATCTTAATATGAACTGCTAAAAGACATATTATCACTACAAGCTCTTCTGATCTATATTAGCAAAGGATTTGCCTGGAGTTTTTCTTAACTTTGAGGTATAATGTTCTTACTAATCTGCTTTATGAGTCCAAAAACATTCAGTGGAAGTTTGGAAGAAGCACACCAAGCTTATGAGTATTTAGTTGTCCATTAATTCTTCGCACTACATTTACCTTTCATGCTTATTTGCAAAAATGCACATAATATGAAATGAATGAAATTAATTTTTAATTACAAAAGGAATAAATGCAGAAAATAATAAACTAGATTTAAGATGTGAAGTAGAAAATGTGTACTGCACAGTCCTGTGCAGTTGCTACAAGTGAGCTGAAAACTTGTTTGTCCCTCCAGTCAGAGTCAGATAAAAGCTTTAAAATGCATGTTGTTTATAAGATACAAATTTCATATTTGAAATAGTCCATGTTTTTCTCTTAGACTGACAACTGTGTTCCCTTTTCTTGATGTATAAGAAGATATTGTGAGGCAACCACAGCCAAGCCCTCAGGAGAAGCACTACACATTGTCAACGAACAAGAGATTGTTAAGTGCCTTGCCTCCAAATCATAAGCGTCATTTATTCTTCCAACTTCCTTCTGTTTACTAGGCTGTACAAATGGCAAGAGTGAAAGAGCAGTTCCATAGAAGCAATTCTGAAAAGGACAACAAACAGAGTGCCCGACTGTCTCGGAAAGGTCTCCCATGTTTACATGATTGTAGTTTATGAAGTCAAAATTAGGAATCAGTGTTGTATCAGCTTGCTTCCGTTCTAGAAGTAGATTGAGCAAATAAAGGCTAAATGGCTTATGCCACCAAATCGAAGGCATGGTTTTTCTTTCCCCATAGTTTGTCTCAGCTTCTCTGCGTGTAGATTGTGTCCTCTTGAAGAACTTTATGTCGCACTCTGAGAGATGGCTGTTCTAGGCCTGGCCACCAACCACACATTGGATATTAAAAATAAACTGGACTTGAGCCCCAGCTCCTGTAGTAAGGAATCTTCAAGATTCCCTTCCTTTGTTTTCAGCTATAACTTTATGACATAGTCTGAGCATTCTCAAGGGATTTTTGTTCATCAGCTAGTCTTCTAAACATGTATTCTAAGAACTTGAACTAAGCATGCAAAAAAAGTGTCTTCCATCTTTCCTTCTCAACTTATGACCTTAAATAAAAGAAAATTGCCCATCCCTAAAGTGCTTTCAAATATTGATATGCATATATCAAGCTTCCTTTATTTAAGAAAGGAATCAGTTTATAAATAAACACACCTTACTGCTATAGGTGATACAGCATTGTCCACTCTTTCATACATTGTCAGTGCATGTGATGTGAATCTATTAAGTTCGGTTACAACATGGTCTGTTATTAATAAATGCTAACCCAGACAGAGCTGATCTCCAACAAAAGTAGTACCATCAAAGATATAAAAAAAGAAAAAAGATATGGTCACTGGAAGGATCAATGCAATCGGCATCTAATAATGATACCCACTTCACATATTATAAGAAGTATATATAAGAATGTGTTATGCAAATAGTAAAATGATATATAGTAGGTCAACTGTTCTTTCTTCCAATAAGATACCCCTGGAATTGATAAAGACAAAAAAGTTTAGAAAACTCTTTTGCCCACAAAGAAATAAAACTCTTTCTACAGTCCCTTGAGATTTCAGAGCAAATCACTGAGCTGTTAAAAGTCTGAAAATGAAGAACCCCCAAGAGTATCCTTTGAAACATTAGAAAGAGAATGACTCAGCAACTCCCCTGACAGGTCAGCAGAAGGCTGTCAAGGATGATGCATGTTCTCAGGGAATACCAGTGGGAACACGTGATTAGGCTCCTACTAACAAAAAAAAATTAGTGTATACAAATTGACATATTTTTGTTCATTAAATCTACCTTTAAAAATCATTCCCTAAGAATTCTAGGAAGAAGATGGGCCATTACCCTTCCATTTCCATGTGGCAGTATTCCCAAAGGTACTGTGAAAGAGGAAATATGCAGTAAGAGTAATTTTCTAAACAGTGCTCTGGGCACGCCAAATCAAGGGCATGCTTAGCAAAAGTGTGCTGTGCTTCGCAATATAAAGCGCAAATTTTGACCTACATTTCAAAGATGGTTTAATAGGAAAAGAGCAGAAGTCATAGCACATAAAAGGAAGAAATGCCCTTCTGTTTCCTTTGCCTGGTGCAGAAAGGAATTTGAAAACAGACTTTTTTGTAAAGACCTCATTTTCTTTATCCATTCATCTGTTGATGGGCACATAAGCTGATTCTACAACTTAGCTATTGTAAATAGAAGAATGAAATGATACTGTTTGTAGAAAAATAGATGGGATCATCACATTAAGCAAAATCATGTTCAGAAAGACAAATAGGTCATATTTTATCTCAAAGCGGGTCCTAGGTTTTATAAGCATATAGAAAATAGTTTATGCAAACATATAACAGATATATGACATGAAAGTTCATGTGACATTACCTGTGAAGAAGAGGACAAAAGGGGGGGAATGGTCAAATAAGCCAAGATTTCTTTTTTCATCTTTTTGAGACTTGGTCTCCCTGTAGCCCCAGCTGTCCTGGAACTCCCTATGCACACCAGGCTGGTCTTGAACTTACAGGGATCCACCTGTCTCTGCCTCCCAAGTGCTGGGATTAAAGGCATGAGCTACTATGGCCAGCCAATATACTAAGATTTTTAAATTGAAAGGAGAGAGAGAGAGAGAGAGAGAGAGAGAGAGAGAGAGAGAGAGATTTTTAAACTTGAGGATTCTTCTCAATTTTCCTAAAATTGAAAAGCAGTTACATGCATAGCCACAATTTGTTTGCAGAGGTAAAAGTTTCATGTAAACAATGGGTTTATGTTATACCTAGAATGCTTTTAAATATTCTATTTCTTTCCTTTTGTTGTTCTCCTTTGAACCAAATCTATTTCCAATCAGGCGAATGCACCTGAGTAATGTGCACACAGCTAAAATCATAGTAGAAACTCCCAACCTGGAGGCCAAGGTTGTTGGCAGGCTTAGAAGGAAAGGCTCTACATCAATTGGTCTTAATATTAGTCATTAGTCGATTTTTGCTAAAAAGAAAAGGGGCTGGAGAGATGTCCTTGTGGTGAAGAGCAGGCTATCACCTTATTCTGAAATGGGACCATTGTCTCCTGTAGATGGACAAATTGCAATATCTGACATATTCATAAATTATCTTCATAGGGATATGGGAAATTCTGAATTTCTAACCTAAAGTAACTCTGGCTGTACTTTTGAAGATTACATTTCCATTATTGCCAAGGCTTTATCTTTTTTTCAGTTATCATAAAAAATGTTTGTTGAGTTAAAGGCATTGTACATAACTTCCTCCTAATAGCCCATCTCACACCCTCTCATTAGCTGTCAGCCTGTTTCTCGCTCTTCTTCCTTGCCCTCTTCAGCTCCGGATTCTCAGCCAATGATCAAAAACAAATTTGGCTTCTTAGCTGCCCCCACTACTAATGTTATTCTAATACCACCATTTTTATAGAAGTTTGTAAAAGTTAAAGGCTATAATTCAGCTAAATTTAAACCATTGACTCAAAATGGCTGTGAAATTCTTCACCCTCCCACCACCATCCTGTGTACAAAGTAGATTCAAAACTGTATTCTTTAGATTATTTCTCAAGTGTGTGCGTTATGTGGACCTCTAGTATATTTAGCTATTTTGGAGAAATAAAATATTTTCTGCAGAGCTGGGGCATGTTCAGATCAACAGCTAAGAAGTGTAATGGTTTTGAGTGTACTTTCTCAATTGTTACTCTTCTGACTGGATTTATGATGCTACCTTGAAGTAATGAATTAAAATGTTTTATATTTGTATAATATCTCCCAGTTAAAAGACTGTAATTATGAGCAAATCATAGCTTAGCAATCTACAGAAATAGAGGAGTATAAGTAAATAATTATCACATCTGAGAAGCAAACTGAAGTAGAGAATTAGGAGAGTGGTGGACAGTAAACAGGAGGGCTCTATGATTAGTGGAATGAAGACATACCATGGTAGCTCCTGACACCTCACAGGAACTGCTTTTCCTTTGGAACCCAGACACAATATCAGAAACATATGTAGCACAGCTCCCAGAATGCAAGGGCAGTTTTAGCAGCCTTCCAGAGCTGCAGAGCAACAGAAGCCTCTCTGCTGTCTCTGCCTTGCAAGGTTTACATAAAGAAGATGGATAGTGCCAGCTGCCTCTGTTCTGCACACATTTGGCTGGTGCCAAATTCAAGATGACATATTTATTGATTAACCCTTACCTATAGTGTTTATTTTAAATTGATCTGAGAGCTCTGAAAATTGTTGAATTGTTCAAACTATCACATATGATATAAATGATTTACTGCAAGACTTCTCTGACCAAGACTGAAACAAGTTCAAAGACTCCTTCTGTTTTGATTTTAAAACATTTATCCTTTTTGATAGTTTGAACTGTAGGACTTGGGAGATTCTAATTTTACCTATTTTTTTTTCTTATTTTTTCCATGGTAATACCCCTTAAATGACAATCTTTTTTATTTTATTTATTTATTTACTTTATGTGTATGAATGTACTGTCTGCATGTAGGTCTGTGCACCCATGTCGTGCAATGCCGCAGAGGTCAGAAGAGGGCATAGGATTCCCCTGGAACTGGAGTTCTCCTGGAATTGGAGTTACCGGCAGTTCTCAGCTGCCATTTGGGTGCTGGGGATCAAACCCGGGTCCTCTGCAAGAGCAGTTGGTGCTCTTAACCTCTAGGCCTTCTCTCCAGCCCAAATGATAAAGTCTTTTAAACAGGTTACAGAATGGATTTTCTAAATGAAAATCACAAATTTAATATTTCCTTAGTTGCATGTCATTCAGGTTGATTCTGTCTTCTCTTCCATTCCCATCCTAATTTAGCAAAAATGTTGGAATGATGCTTCTGTGATTGAATAATCCCATAGAGCTATTACTTTAAAGTTTTGGACTGTAGATCTATGGTTAAGGCTAGTCAGCCTGGGTTATATTAGGGTCTGCTACTTAATAGTAATGTAACCTATGACAAGATAACTAATACCTGTGTGTTAAGAGGGATGATATTTTTACCCGTGCTGTTGAGTTGTAAGGATCAACAGCAACATGTGTGGAAAGCTTCAAAGACTGGAACAGTGAATGCTGAAGACCACCTATCACCAGTCTGCAGCTATAGGCTGCCTGCATCACTCCAATCAGTTCGCCAGCAAAAACACTGACCATAAGGAACAGTTGAACATAATAACAATGAAAATTGACTAAATATATCTACTTCCACATGCTAACTGATAAAATAACCTGCTTAGGGGTGACAGGTAGAAACATTATGCTCCTTAGAAAAATTATACATCTAAATTGATATTTGATAAAGATATGATTTGACAGTTAAAATTTTGTAATGTTACTAAGCAATTAGATAGGCAAAATCCATTTATTTTATTTTTTAAAAGGCATTGTTTCTGCATATATGGTGTATATTATCATGCTTGTTTCATCTTTGTATCGTTCTTTCAATATAACAGATATTCATCAAAATCTTCAGCAAAATTGTTTCGGTTTAACTTTTAGACAAAGAGCCCTTTGTGATAGAAATTGGAGTCTGAAGTTCTGATTTATTAGGCCATGTTTTAAATGTAAATGATTTATAGTTAAAGAGGAATTCATAGTAAAGAGGCACATAAAATTAGGTGTGAAGTAATGCTATCATTTTTGAAAAATGCATAATTTACAATTAAAAGAAGGTTTGATGTTACAATACCCAAGTTATAGCAATGTGTGCCATCCAGCCAACAGTTACAAAAACCAGTTCACTGAACAGCTACTTATAATTCTGTGTGGGAATTAATGACCTTATTTGATTTTCAAAATAGCCCTTGTCCTAAATTCTTTAAAAAAGACTTCACAGTTTGAAAATGGGACATTGAGAACAAAAAGAGTTAGTATTACAATTGTTTCTACTAATAATGCAATATTTTCCTATGCATATTAACCTTTTAAAACTTCAGGTGTTTATTTAATACTGCATTGTCTAGACATAATGAATACCCTTCATTTTGGAAAATGCAATACAGCATTTAAAACACATAGGCATTTTTGATTCATTGTGGCCATTTATGGTGTGTGCGTGTGTGTGTGTGTGTGTGTGTGTGAGAGAGAGAGAGAGAGAGAGAGAGAGAGAGAGAGAGAGAGAGAAAGAGAGAGAGAGAGAAAGAGAGAGAGAGAGAAAGAGAGAGAGAGAAAGAGAGAGATTACTAAAATTCGGGGTTTTACATGCATACTTACAAATATTCACAACTCCTGAATTAGCATACTACTTGGCTTTGTGCACCTAGAACTGCTGGGGGAAATGGGATTGAGAGTTTGGATGCAAGATTCTTTTTAAGAAATGAAGATGAATATTCATCTATACTACTTTTTTTGATCATTGATGATTATTTCATAATATGCCATACATAGTAGTTATATATTATATATTATAAATACTTACACATACTCCATTAGTTCTATATCAATCCATCTATTTCTGTTAAGTACAACTATTTAATAAGAATACAAAAAAGCTTTAATGAGAGTACAAAAGGCTCAGTTGTTCGAGCAATTCAATTAAGGAGTTGTCCTTAATGGGTTAATTTAACTTGTGTCTTTCCCATAAACCTAAGGGAAACCTGGGTCCATTCATTTTATATTCACTATTATAATTATTATTTTCAGGTTAAAGTTAAGAAAAAAACCCATAAACCAATTATTTTCCAAAATGAAGAGCATCTGTCTAAATAAATATATCATGGAAAATAGTTAAGGACAAAATGAATTTTTAAATTATTATTTATTTATTTATTTTTAATTTTTATTTATTCTTGTATGTGTATGAATGTACTGTCTGCATGTAGGTTGGTGCACTCATGTCATGCAGTGCCGCAGAGGTCAGGAGAGGGTGTCAGATTCCCCTGGAACTGGAGTTAAAAACGACTCTCAGCCACCATGTGGGTGCTGGAGATCGAACCCAGGTCCTCTGCAAGAGCAGTCGGTGCTCTTAACCGCTAGGCCATCTCTCCAGCCCTATTTATTTATTTTTTATGTGTACGAATGTACTGTCTGCATGCAGGTCTGTGCACCCGTGTTGTGCAATGCCGTGGAGGTCAGAAGAGGGCGTGGGATTCTCCTGGAACTGGAGTTCTCCTGGAATTGGAGTTACAGACTGTTCTCAGCCGCCATGTGGGTGCTGCGGATAGAACCCAGGTCCTCTGCAAGAGCAGTCGGCTCTCTTAACCACTAGGCAATCCCTCCAGCCCGGCAAAATGAATTTTTACAAAATTATCAGTTGTAGTTTAATGTAACACACGACATCATTTATAAAAATAATGACAAACCAGGAAAATCAGGTCTTTAAATAAACTGTCAATATGATTTTCATGAACAAAATTAGCTTCCAAAGGTTTTGTGTTTATTACAAACTAAGTAGAATGATGATTCTTCCACTTTAAAGATATGTTGTTTTTATTTTCATGTTCAGTGCTAGAGATTGCACCCAGAGCCATGTTCATGTTCTGTGTACTAGATGACAATTCTCCAGTTGAAGCCAAATCATTGGACTTCCTAAAAATGCAGTTATTTGATTTTTCCTCTTAAAAACCTCTCTCCACTGTTCTTTATCCCTGTTTACATAAGGAACTTTCATTACAGTTTCTAGGATTAAGCATTTGTTCAATCAATGAATGCTTTTGGAGTGCTTTCCTTTGTCCTGTTAACTTAGTGTATAGGTTTACTGGGTCTACTTTAACAAAGAGTGACAAGTGAATGGATTAATGAACCATGAATTTTGCTCTGTCCTGGGTTCCACAGGTAAGACTTCTGTTGTTGGCAAAGCTACGATCCCTTGCAAAAACTCTAAGGAGATTTTTCCTTGCCTTTAAGCTTCCAGTAGCTTCAGGCACTCCTTGGCTTGAAGGTAACAGCGCCCCCATATGGTCTATGCCTTCATAATCCCTCCCTGCCTCCACCTTCACATAAAAATGTTTTAGGAGCGCATCCCATTTCAGGGTGGCCTTATGAATACATACCATATACTATGACTTTTTGAATAAATCTGCATTGAGGCATTTGCACATAGAACTTCAACATATATTTTTGGAAAGATTAAACCCATAGTATTCATTGTTTTGCTAATCTAGATTTAGTGCCATTTCAGGACCGAGCAAAAGTCTTATATAACCCAGAAGTCCTATATGACATCTAGATTTGGGTACATAACAGTATTTTCTTGAACTCTGAGTCCATGAACTAAAAATTTGGAACTTGTTCCTGAATTCCAGTCTTCTAAAGTTCTGTTTCTCCCTATTACCTCAACCCATAAAATACTGTCAGTTATACACAATCATTTAATTTTTATTTTTATTGATTCCAGAATTTCATGCAGCATATTTTGATCAAAATCAGAGCCCTTCCCCTTCCCTACTTTCTTCTCACAATTATCCCTCCCCCTATTTTATGTCCTCCATTACTATAAGTGTATTTTTTTTATTTATGGGATTTTTTGAGACAGGGTCTCCCTGTAGCTCCAGCTAGCCTGGAACTCACTATGTAGACCAGGCTAACTTTTTTTCTTTCTTTCTTTCTTTCTTTCTTTCTTTCTTTCTTTCTTTCTTTCTTTCTTTCTTTCTTTCTTTCTTTCTTTCTTTCCTCCTTTCTTTCTTTCTTTCTTTCTTTCTTTCTTTCTTTCTTTCTTTCTTTCTTTCCTCCTTCCTTTCTTTCTTTCTTTCTTTCTTTCTTTCTTTCTTTCTTTCTTTCTTTCTTCTTTCTTTTCTTGAGATTTCATCAATGATTTCTCAGGTAATCAGTCATCATATCCGACCAGGCTAACTTTGACCTCAAGAGATTTCCCTGCCTCTGCCTCTTGCTCCCGTTGGGATTAAAGGCATCACCATGCCTGACCTTTTATTTTTTTGTTAATTTTTGTTTTTCAAATGCCTAACAATTCTAGTCCATGATTCCCAAGTGCTCCTAGGAATTGCACACAATTGTTATGGGCAATTAGATTCCATTTAATTGAACTTGATCTGCACTCAAACAGCACAGAAATACCAATTAGCATTACATAGAATGATAGGGTTCTTCTCAGTTATTTTATCACTATTCTTTCCAAAAGAATGTTGGAGATAGTCAGAATATAGAACAGTCCAAGTTTCACAGGAAAGATTTTTTCTGTAATGTAATAAAGTTTTGATTCAGCAAATTACTGACTAAAATGTCATCATAACTGTATGTTCCTCTCAGCATAGTTATTAGGACTATTCTTTGAATAAATGATATATAATAGAGCCATGGGAAAGATAATAGCACTGAAATGCCCACATTATGAAGATTTAATACCAATGATAGAAGACATACTTAAGTACATCCTAAGAACAAATGCTGCCTATGCTCATCTGTCCCTTAACTGTTTTCACTCAAGATGTGTCATGGTGTTGACTGGTGACATTTGGGTCTAGATACTGACTGGAGAATTATATTTAAAAATAAAACCCCACTGTAGTTATTAATGAGCCTCCTATCTCTAGTGGCACTTATGTAAATTAACTCAGATATGGCTGCACTTGAACTACAGATTCACTGATGACTCATTCTCAGCTAATTAGGTGACATTTAGGAAGCTCCTTTATATTTGTTATGAAGATTAGATATTTATACAAGATAATATATACAAACCTGGCTACTACATGGTCCCCACAGAAGAGATGCTCATTAAGACCTACACTGCTCATAGGATTCAACTGCAAGGCAAAACTAAGCACTGTTCTGAATGTTTTAAATATGTAATTACTTCTTTAACCTCTTAGTGTATCTCACACTTCCATTCAAAACAACAACACACATAAATTGACCACTACGTGTACCATTTTGAGAAACTGTTATAATTAAACATTTCAATTTCATATTAAGTAGTATTATAGTTTATCTACTCCCCAAATATCCAATCCCTTTTATTTTTAAGGGATATCAGAAGAAATGGATTTTCTAAATTATAGTCTAATGATAAATGATTCTTCATCTTTAGCATTCATCAAAATCATCTAGACAGCTTGTGTGTATGTATGTATGTATGTATGGTGTATGCATCTATCGTATCTGTGTGCGCACATGTTCCTGTATCTGAGGAAGTTCATGAACATAAGTGTTCATGCATATGGAGGTCAGAGGTCAGCCTTGGGTATCTTTCCCTATTGCTCTTTACCTTCATTTTTTATTGATAAAATTTTTTCTATGACAAATTCATGCATGTATTTAGTGTGCTGTGTTCATATTCTCTTCCTACACTTTTTTCTCACCCTCACCACTATAATCCCTGCATATTCCCTACTCACACTATTGCCTTTTGGTTTGGTTTGTGAAACATGGATTTTAAACAAGACTGACTGTGTGGCTGCATGTTTAGAACTTGGTATTTGATATAAAACTGAAGGCAATGACTGTCCCTCCCCTAGTATCCATCACTTGCCAATAGTTAAACAGGAAGGATTGGGACCCTGTGAGCCCCTCTCCAGTTTATGATGTGCTGTTGACAGGACAGGCCCAGGCCTAGGCAGGCAACCTCAGTTACTGGGAGATCATACCTGCAATGGCTGTGCCATGCCCTGAAGTTTGCAATGCACAGTCCTTATCCCTGTCTTCAAGCTCTTATGTTCTCTCCACTCCTTTTTCCTCAATGTTCCCAAAGCCTTAGAAAGGGTGGTAAAAATGTCCTGTTTAGGGCTGACATTCAATAATCATGTATTCTAACCATCTTGAGCAACCAGGAGTCTTGTATTCACTGTCATTTACTGTAAAGTGAAGCTTCTCTGCTTAAGGATGAGAGCAGTGTCTGTCTATAGGTATGTACATTAATATTTACACTTCAGTTTTCTATGATGCTAATTTGCCTAAACAAGAGTAGCGAGTTTTCCCTTGGGAACTATGACCCCCTCAGTCATGGGTTTTCAGTAAGTTGACAGTGCCAAGCATGGATTTCCTCCTGTAAAGTCGGCTTCAAATCCAATCCAACAGCAGTTGGTTATGCCCATAACAACTGTGTCACTGTTGCACCAGTGGTCACATCTCTCCTGGGAAGTTGGCATTGTCATTTGCTGAGTTCACAGCAAGGAAACACTCCTGATACTGTTCCCCTCCAGACCCCCGCATAGCACCTTCTGGCACAATGAACAATAGCTGGTAGGGAAGGAACTTCCAGCTTTGAACTGACAGACTGGGTAATTAGGGGAGGAGCTATGTTCCCTGTGCAGTGAGTATTCTCCAGGTGCTGACAATCTTCAGGCAATGTGCACAGAACTATGGAATTCTGGGACTTTGAGAGGGATGGAGCTGCCACTTGAAGCTGGATGCTCTCTTGCCTCCCTTTGATCAACATGCAGGGCAAAGGGCAAAGGGAACTCTGGGCTGCCATGTTGGACTGGGAACTCAGATGCAGGCTTGTGCCTGTGTGTTTCTTTGCCATTATCTTGTAAGCAAACCCATTAAAATTCTCTAGTTTCAACTAAGATTGGAGAACTCCGTACTTGCATTGCCTTAAATACTGAGCGGAACCTGAACATGACAGTGTAGCTGTGGGTGTAGCTCCATGCTGTGTCCCCTTTCTAGAAAGAAAGTTTCTCTGCAACAGCTTGCTTTCCCAATAGCTTGCAAATAAAGTGTATGATATCTTCAGGAATAGGATTTTATCATCTAGTACCAATGGACAGCCAAAAAGAATGGCAATGGCCTGCGGTGCTTTGGAGAGTCATTGGGGCATCCATAATCAGCAAATCATAAGGAGGTATTCTACACCTGACACTAAGATTTATTTGATAAACAATGAATTCTAGGAGCAATATGATCCAGGCATGCAAGGTATCTATCGTGTATTAAATTTTTATTTATTATTTTCATTTTGTGTGTAGGTGTCTATTATCTACATGTATGTAACTGCATCCATGTTCAACAATGCCCACAGAGGTCAGAAGAGGGCATCAGATTTCCCTGGAACTGGAGTTATGGAAATGTGGGTTCTGGAAATCAAACCCAGGTCCTCGGCAAGGGCATCCAGTCCTTAACCTCTGAGCCATATCTCCAGCCCTAACATATTTTAATTGAAAATGGGATTAAAAATGAGATCTACTATAGAAAGTAAAAACTTTTTAAAAACTTCTTTATAGTATGTAGTAATATTTGCAGTTAAATTATTTCATCCAATATTTGATTTTTATTTTTGAAACTTTTTTAAAATTTTTAAACATTTTTATTGAAGTTTTGTCCATTTCATACAATGCTTATCATTCCAATCTAGACTCGTCTATTTTAATTGGGATTGTATTGAATCTGTATGTTAAATTGGGTAGAATGGACATTTTTACTATATTAATTTTTCCAATCCATGAGCGTGGGAGGTCTTTCCATCTTCTGAGGTCTTCTTCAATCTCTTTTTTTCAGGGATTTAAAATTTTTCTTGTAGAGATCTTTGGTGTCTTTGGTTAGTTTTGTTCCTAGTTATTTTATTGTTTTTGATGCTATTGTGTCATTTGCTTTTCTGGGACTGTGTTACTTCACTTAGCTATTGTCAGTGGGAAGGTCTCCTTATATTCATTCTTCAGTTGCTTGTTGTTAGGGTAAAGAAAGGCTACTGATTTTTGTAAGTTAATTTTGTATTCTGCCACTTCACTGAAAGTCTTTAATGTTTCTAAGAGTTTTCTGGTGGAGTTTTTAGCATCCTTTAGGTAAACTATCATATCACCTGCAAAAAGGGATAGTTTGACTTCCTCTTTTCCAATTAGTACTCTTTTAATTTCACTTTCTTGTCTTATTACCCTAGCAAGTGTTTCAAGCACTATATTGAAGAGCAGTGGTGATAGTGGGCAGTCTGGCCAAGTTTCTGTCTTTAAGGGGAATGCTTCTAACTTTTCCCCATTTAGGATAATGTTGGCTGTGTGTCTCTTGTATATGGCTTTGATCATATTGAGGAATGATTCCTCCAGTCTAATTCCTTCTAGGACTTTAAGCATAAAGGGATGTTGGAGTTTGTCAAAGGCTTTTTCCACATCAATTGAGATGATCATGTGGTTTTTGTTTTCAGTCCATTTGTGGGTCTATAGTTTTCTTTCTTGTTTGTGTCTTTACCTGGTTTTGGTATTTGAGCGACACTGGCTTCATAGAAGGAATTTGGGAGATTTCCTTCTGTTTGTATCTTTCTGAACAGTTTGAGTAGTAGTAGTTGTAAGACCTCTTTAAATATTTTATAGAATTTTGCTGTATAACCATCAGGACCGGAGCTTTATTAGTTGGGAAGTTGATTATTACATCTTCAATTTCTGCAAATGTTATGGGTCAGCTTAAACTGTCACTCTCTTCCCGGTTAAGCTTTGTTGATTCCCAGGTTTTCAAATATTCATCCATTTCTCTTAGATTTTCAAATTTAGTAAAGTATAGGTTTTTGAAGTATTCCTGTATGATTGTTTGGATCTTTTCATTGTCTTTTGATGTGTTTCCCCTTTCATCACAAATTACATTGATTTGGAGCTGCTCTATTTTTCTTCTGGTTAACTGGGCTAGAGGTCTGTCTATCTTGTTTACCCTTTCAAAGAAATCAATTTTTGGATTCATTGATTCTTTGTATTGTTTTCTTTGTTTCTATTTCATTGATTTCTCCTCTGATTTTTGTTATTTCTTCCTGTCTGTTGGGTTTAGGATTCATTTGTTTTTTCTCTCAAGTATTCCTAGCTGCAGTGTAAGATCACTTATTTGTGCTCTCTCTCTCTTTTTTATTTATTTATTTATTTATTTATATTTATTTATTTATTTGTATGAATGTACTGTCTGCATGTAGGTCTGTGCACCCGTGTCGTGCAATGCCACGGAGGTCAGAAGAGAGTGTCGGATTCCCTTGGAACTGAAGTTCTCCTGGAATTGGAGTTTCAGATGGTTTTTGGCCACCATGTGGGTGCTGGGGATTGAACCTGGGTCCTCTTTAAGAGCGGTCAGTGCTCTTAACCGCTAGGCCATCTCTCCAGCCCCATCTCTCTTTTTTTAATGTAGGCACCCAGGGCTATAAATTTCCCTCTTAGGACTGCTTTTAACATATCCCAAAGGTTTGGTTGTGTTGTACTGTCATTTCTGTTTAGTTCCAGGAGTGCTTTTATTTATTACTTCCTTGACCCATTCATTATTCAGGATTGTGTTGTTTTGTCTCCATTTGTTCTTGTAGGTAGTAGGACTTATCCTGATGTTGACATTGAGCTTTATTGCACTGTGGTCTGATAGAATGCATGAAATTATTTCAATCCTTTTGTATTTATTGAGGTTTTTTTCTTTGTACCAGTATTTGGTCGATTTTGTAGAAGGTTCTGTGTGGTGCTGAGTAGAAAGGTATATTTTCTGGTCTTTGAGTGTAATATTCAGTAGATGTCCTGTAAGATCCATTTGGTGTATTGTATTGTTCAATTCAGAACAGAAGAAACTCCTGCTTGCTTTTTGGCTCCATTTGGAATATTTTTCCATCCTTTCTCTTTTTTAAATTTTATTTATTTTTTATGTGTATGAGTGTACTGTCTGCATGTAGGTTTGTGCACCTGTGTCATGCAATGCCATGGAGATCAGAAGAGGGTGTCAGATTCCCCTGGAACTGAAGTTAAAGATGGTTCTCAGCCACCATGTTGCTGCTGGGGATTGAACCCAGGTCCTCTTCAAGAGTAGTCCTTGCTCTTACCTGCTAGGCCATCTCTCCAGCCCTCCATCCTTTCTCTTTAAATTGGTGCTTCTCCTTGAGGGTGAGATGTGTTTCCTGTAGACAGCATATAATTGGATTCTATTTTCTAATCCATTCTCTCAGTCTATATCTTTTGATTGGGGAAATAAGCCCATTAATACTTAAGGGTATTATTGAGAGATGTGTTGCTTCTTTTCATCCTATTTTTTTGTTTGCATTCTTGGTCTAGATTTGTATTTTTGTAGTTATACTTTTATTAGTTTCTCTCTCTCATTGTTTGGGGATAGTTGATCCTTCTGTCCTTTGAATTGCTTTGAGTATTTTCTGAAGGGTTGGTTTCTTGGACATTTCATCTTGTTTATGTCATGGAAAAATTCTTTCTCCTTCAACTATGATTGACATTTTTGCTGGGTAGAGTAATCTGGGTTGGCATCTATAGTCATTAGTAATTTAGTACTGGTCCATGTTCTTCTGGCTTTCATAGTTAGTTTTCACTGTGAAATCCACTGTAATTCTGATGGGTTTTCCCTCATATGTAATTTGTTGCTTTTCTCTTGTTGCTTTCAGTGTTTTGTCTTTGTTTTAGGCATTTAGAGGTTTAACTACAATATGGTGTGGGGAGTTTCTTTTCTGATCTTGTCTATTTGGTGTTCTATTTGCTTCTTGTATTTGTATGGGTTTGTCTTTTTTCAGTTTGGGGAAATTTTCTTCTATTATTCTGTTGAAGATTTGATCAATACCATTGTCTTGGGATTCATCTCCTTCCTCTATCCCTATGACATGGAGATTTGGTCTTTTCATAGTGTGCCATTGTATTAGTCACTTTTCTGTTGCTGCGATAAAACACCATGACCAAGAAACTTATAAAAGGAAGAGTTTATTTGAGCTTATGATTGACGGTTCCAGGGAATTAGAGTCCATTGTGGTGGGAGGCATGGCAGCTTGAGCTGGAGCAGCAAGCCAAGGGTCACATCTCGCAATGAACACAGGAAGCAGAGAGAGTGACTGGAGACCACAAAGCTTGTTAAACTCACTAAGCCTGCCCCCAGTGACATACTTACTCTAGCATGGCCATGCCTTCTAAGACCTCCAAAAACAGTGCCACCAACTGGAGACAAAATGTCTGAATACTTAAAGCCTATGGGGGACACTTATTCAAACCACCACATTCCACTCCCTGGCCCCCATAGGCTCCTGACCATATAAAATGTAAAATGCATTTAGTCCAACCTTAAAAGTACCCATAGTCTTTACCAGTTTCAATGCCATTCAAAAGTCTACAGTCCAAAGTCTCTTCTGAGACTCAGGCCAATCTCCTAAACTGTAAGTTCCTGTAAAATCAAAAGGCAAATTACAAACTCCCAATGTAAAATCAAAAGGCAAATTACAAACTCCCAATGTACAGTGGAACTGAATACACATTCCCATTCCAAAAGGGAGGAATAGAGGCATAGTGAGGAAATACTGGACCAAAACAAGACCGAAAACCAGCAGGGCAAACTCCAAGTCCAGTAGCTCCACATGCAACTTCTGGGACTTGACTTCCAAAAGGCTTAGATGGCTCAGCTTTCCCAGCTTTGCTTGAAACATACATCTCTTTCTTAGGCTGGTACCACTCCCTGTATGCAGCTCTCCTTGGCAAATATCTCACAGGTCTGGCATCTCGAATGTCTTCTTGGGGTCTCCGCTGCCAACCAGGCTTCACATTCACAGCTTCACACAATGGCCTATCAGGGCCTTCTTTATTCAGGGATGCCCCTGTTGCACTCTGCCTGGCCTCTGTGGCTCTCTGAAACCGTGGAGGAAGAACTGATGACTCCTTCACTCTTGCAAACTTCATGCCTCTAAAGCCAGCACCACGTGAATGAAATTGCCGAATCTGGCTGCAAGTTCGGGATGGACTCCTACTTTAACCACATTTGCAAATTTTCTCTGCCCTGGACTTGTTGGAGTAGAAAATGCTTTCAGTATTTTACTTTCAAAAGTTGGAGGATTATCTGGGTGTGGTGCCCTGAAGGTACTGATGCTGTTGTTTACTTGTAAATCTCCAGGCCTCTCCTTAATCACTTTAGTCTCCTTATGAAAGGGAGCCTCTCCTTCACATGCCTTGGCCATACCTTCAATCTGCCTAGTGTACTTTTCAGATCCAAACTGTACATTCTGCATTTCCTTCTGCCCCATTTGCTCTTTTTCACTGTAGATCTGTATAATATTCACCATTAAAAGCCACGCCACCATTTCTACATTACGCTGTCTTGAAATATCCTCCACCAAAGAAATTAGTCCATTGTTTTTCAACTTAGCATCAGGAAAGCATTTGGGCTGTGGGCAAACTGCTGCCAGTCTCTTTATCAAAATATCCCAGTTGCTGCCTAAGTCTTTATTTTCCTCTGGAACTACATTTTTTGCAGCCATGCTTTCTTCCAGGCTTCTACTAGAATGGCCTGTTAAGCTCTGCTTACAGTAGTCAACAGATTTCTAGCCCAAAGTTCCAAAGTCTTCCACATTTCTCCAAACATCCACATGGTCAGGTTCTTCACAGCCAACAGCCCACTCTCTGGTACAAAATAACAGTATTAGTCACTTTTCTGTTGCTGTGACCAAGGAACTTATAAAAGGAAGAGTTTATTTGAGCTTATGTTTGACTGTTCCAGGGACTTAGAGTCCATTGTGGTGGGAGGCATGGCAGCTGGAGCTGGAGCAGCAAGCCGAGGGTCACATCTTGCAATGAGCACAGGAAGCAGAGAGAGCTCGACTTGAGACCACAAGGCTTGTTAAACTCAGTAAGCCTGCACCCAGTGACATACTTCCTCTAGCATGGCCACACCTTCTAAGACCTCCAAAAGCAGTTCCACCAACTGGAGACAAAATGTCTGAATACTTAAAGCCTAGGGGGGACACTCATTCAAACCACCACAGCCATATTCCCTGATTGTTCCATTTTTGCATTGTTTTCATATATTTTTCTTGAGCATTCTAGTTCTTCCACTTTATCTTCCAGTGTTGATATTCTATTTTCTGCTTCCTCCAGTCTGTTCTTGAGGCTTTCTCTCATTCTTTCCTGTTGATTGGGTGAGCATTCTATTTCCTTTTTCATTTCATCCTGTGATTTCTTTAGTATTTCCATTTCCTTATGGAGCTCACCATTCTCTTCTTGTAGCTCTTTGCTTTTCTGGTCTGTTTCCTTTTTCATTTCAGCCTGGCATCTTTACAATGTTTCCACTTCCTTCCTAAGTTTGTCATTCTCTCCTTCTAGGTCCTTCCTGAGTTTGTCATTCTTTCCCTTTAGTTCCCTCCTGAGTTTGACATTCTCTCCCTTTAGTTCTTTGATTTGTCTTCATGTTCCTTGATTTCTTTGAGTGTTTCTAAGATTGTTCTTCTAGTATCTGTGTCTTGGGTTTTTTTTTTTTTTTTCTAGGAAAATCTCACTATAGGAATCTTTTATAGGACTGGTAGATTTTTTGTGTGGATTTTTTCTGTGTTTTTCCCATTTTGTTTTTTCATTGTGTTTTGGGCCTGTGGGTTTGTTTTATTGTTTGTATTCTGATGTGAATCTCAACTTTTTCTTCATTGTTTTGGAGCCTTGTTTTGCTTGTTTCCTTCAGGGGCTTTCTTTGTCACCTCCTTGTTTATGGAGGGCTGGGTGGTCTAGATTGCAGGTTTTCACTTTTGGTTATATATTGGAAGGTCTAGCTAACTCTTCCTTTTCTGTTCTGAAGGTTTTTCAAAAATTGGATAGGTGATCACCAAGTCAGTTCATCACCAAACAATATATTCACTTTGTTTCCCTCTGGCCAGTTCCTCTAGGTTGGCTGTGAAACCTAGTGTGCTGGGACTGGAGTTGTAGAAGGCACTTGTGTCTTCTTCCTTGCACCTTGGACTCACTACTTCTATTCCCACTGGGACACTCACACCTCAGCACAAGTGGTGTGTGTGTGGATGGGGGATTGCTCCCTTGGCCTGCATGCTGGCTCCCTGTGAGTCCTGCTGTCTGGGAGGCTCTGACCATGCTGATCATGCAAGAGGGGCATGGTTTTGTCTGGGCACTTGAACCCAAGCTTCCTGGCCTGGATTCCCAAAGGGCCCCTTAAGTATGCTAACCTCTCCACGTGGCCTGCTGCTGCTGTCATAATTTATTTTTTAAAACAGATTTCTGATGACTTGAACAGAGCAGAAATTTAATAATTCATTAATGTATCAATATAGCTAAAATTAGTTTGGTGTTCCTATATTATTGTAGACATATAATTAAATATATCTATAATTCATGTGTTTGTATACATTGAAAGGTGTTACAGAATAATATTAACATTGAAATTTTGAAATAATTCACATTAAAATCTTCAACATATATTAAATATTTTAAATGTTCAAGTAAAAATGTTATTGAACCTGTGACTATATAAATTTTAACTAAATTTTTCATTTAAAAGCAGAAGTCATAATGACACTATCTAAAATATATAGAGTATTATAAAGTTAAAATATTTTTGACTTGAAATTTTATTATATTCAGCATCCACAATGAAGTATGAATGGATTTTGGTACCTTTTAGTACTTATCCAAAGAAAGCTATAAATGCTCAAACTTATCTAGGCATAATTAGAAAGTGGAAAATTTTACCTACAGTAATTTGATAGCTTAAGTAACAAGTGATTTTTTAAATTTTTTATTTATTTTTGAATGTGTATGAATGTACTGTCTGCATGTAGGTTTGTGCACCTGCATCCTGCAATGCCACGGAGATCAGAAGAGGGCGTAGGATTCCCCTGGAACTGGAGTCAAAGAAGGTTCTCAGCCTCCATGTGGGTGCTGGTGATCAAACCCGGGTCCTCTGCAAGAGCGATCACTTTTAACCACTACACTATCTCTCCAGCCCAGTAACAAGTGATTTTGAAGAAGTGTTTTTTGACCCTCTGAAACAAATATAGTAAAATCATTAACATAATTTACTCTTTAAGAATTACTTGTTAAGTTTACTGTTTAAAAACTACTTGTTTTCATCTGAGATCTCCCAAGACCAGCTGAAGCACAGGTGGGGATTATGAAGGCATCTGAAGGAGGCAAGCAAAGCAAGCCTTCAATACAGTGAAGAGGCATTTGGAACTCACATTGGAATACAGGCAAGGAGAAGTCCATATGCCAGGAACACGAAGAAGAGACAACATGGGAAAGGGGCAGGATAATCCCACACCAAGCTCTACCTACCCTATGGAAGATTTCTACAGTAGAATCCCCCTGGGGATGGCCCAGGACACAGATATCAGAAACACAATTGTGAACATATTTAAAGAACTACAATATTATAAAGAGCAAATCAAAGAACTAAGAAAAGAGAATGAAGAACTCAAGAAGGACCTAGAGAGAGAGAATGACAAACTCTGGAAGGAAATAGTAACATTGAAAAGATCCCATGCTGAAAAAGATAAGGAAAACGACCAGCTAAGCAAAGAGCTACAGGAAGAGATTGAGAAGCTCCAAAAGGAAGTAGAAATACTAAAGAAATCAGAAGAGGAAATGAAAAAGGAAATAAAACACTCATCCAATCAAGAGGAAAGGAATGGAAAAAGTCTCAGAAGCAGAATGGAGGAAGCAGAACAAAGACTATCAGACCTGGAAGATAACACAGAATAACTAAAAACCTCAAGTAAAGATTATGAAAAATTTTAAAATACACAAAAGTGGAACAACCAGGAACTATGGGACACTATGAAAAGATCAAACCTCAGCAACATAGGATAGAGGAAGGAGAAGAATCCCAAGAGAATGGTATTGATCAGATCTTCAACAGAATAATAGATGAAAACTTCCCCAAACTAAAAAAAAAGACAAACAAATACAAATA